>CAUYQG010171639.1:0-11088 GCA_963574415.1 Tarsius wallacei | reverse complement strand
CATGCCCAGCTGATTTTTTAATTTTATTGTAGAGATGAGGTCTCACCAAGTTGCCCAGGTGGGTCTCGAACCCGCGGGCTCAGGCAATCCACTCACCTCAGCCTCCCAAGGCGCGGGATTACAGGCTGAGCCACCGAGCCCAGCCCATGTGCTCTTTGAGTTATGACCAGGCTATGCTTAAGCTTTGGCCCTCTCCCCTACCTTGGGGAGACAAGTCTCCAATTTTTCTCTTCCTGTCTTTCTAGTTTAGTTTTTAAATAAACTAGATTTTCTAATCTAAAAAAAAGAATCATAAATTCACTCCGTCCCCTTCGTTCCTCCTTCCCTTACCAAAACTTTTTTTTTTAAATCATTCTCACTGTTGCCCAGACTGGAGTGCAGTGGCATGCTCATGGCCTCAACCTGCTGGGCTCAGGCGATCCTTCCGCCTCAGCCTTTCAAGTAGCTGGAACTACAGGCGTGTGTCACCACCCCCAGCTAATTTTTTGATTTATCGTAGAGATGAGGTCTCACCAAATTGCCCAGACTGGTCTTGAACCCCTGGACTCAGACAATCCTCTTGTCTCGGTCTCCCAAAGTTCTGGGTTTACAGGCTTGAGCCACTGCGCCCGGCCTCCCTCCCTTACCAAAACTTTATGCCAGAAAACATACTTCACCATCTTTCAAATCCAATTTCAGGGTTTTGTTCAAAAACATTTTCTGTCTCAAATAATAATAATAATAATAATAATAATACAATAATAGTAAATGTGGTTTGTTGTTGTTGTTTAGACAGGGTCTCACTATATATCTCAAACTCCTAGTCTCAAGCCATCCTCCTGACTTGGCCTCCCAAGTAGCTGGGACTACAGGCACGTCACTCCATCCCTGGCTTCTTATTCCTTTTTGAGGTAACCATGTTCTGGTGATAACTTGATCATGCAAAAGTACAAACAGAAAACAAACAACAATGACAATCTTCAGCACAGTTGGGAAACAGAGAGTCTACCAGCCACAAACCGAGAGGAGTATCAGGTATGGAGGGGTGCCTGTGACCTTAAACATGATCTTTTAGGCTGGGTCAGTGTGTGTTAAGTCAGGCATTTGGGTACAGAAGGGGTACAATTATATTTGCAACAGGTATTACAAAAGTTGTAGATAAATACACACACACACACACACACACACACACACACACACACACACTGGGGGTGCCAAAAAATGTATACCCATTTGAGGAGATGTTAAGAGATGTTCACCATCATCAGAAATATCTGGACACTGTAACTATTTTGAGCTTCTCTTGTAATTGCGGAGGTCAAACTTGACTTGCATTTGTCTTATTGTTACAATTTTAATACAGTTTTTTCCTTTCTTTCTTTTTTCTTTTTGAGTTGGAGTCTCACTCCATCGCCCAGGCTGGAGTGCAGTGGCACGCTCATGGCCACCCCAGCATCGACCTGCTGGGCTCTGGCGATCCTTCTGCCTCAGCCTTCCAGGTAGCTGGAACTAGTCTTTTTCTTTCTTAAAATGCGAATACTTTTTTTTGGCTCCCTCGGTGTGTCCACTTATAAGAGTAAAGTAATATATTTATTGCAGAAAATGTGGATATACATTTATTGTAGAAACTTGGGACACCACTAGATATAAAAAAGGACAGAAAAGTCATCTCTAACCCTGCCACCCCAAAGATCGTCACTATTATTATTATTTTGGTACATATCTTCTAGTCTTTTCTATGATCTGTACATTGCTTTCTTTTTCACTCAGTATATATGAACATATTCCCGTGTCATTAAATGCTCTTGCATAATAAGATGCCAATGTATGGATATATCATAATGAATCTCATCAATTGCTTTTTGTTAGACCCTGGAGTAGTTTCTAGCTTGGCTCCATTGCTGTGCAGGAATCTTTGGCCCGTGGCTTGGTGATACTCATAGACCACATCCCTTGAAGCAGGATACTACCTAAGACAAGTGTACTTACACGTTCAAGATGAACGTTGCTGCCAAGTTGCCCTTGGTACAGATAGCACAAACTCTCCCCCTCACCATCAAGCGTGTGCCCATTTGTTGGATATGATTCTGTCTAATGGGTGCTAGGGCAGGGCCTCGATACAGAGTCCAGGGTGAGTTGGAGGAGGCTCGGGAATGATGGGGAACAAATGGCTGCTCAAATCATAAGAGCGCGGTTCTCCAAAAGTCAATGGGGCCTGGAAGAGAGGTCCTGAGTTCAAGTCCTGCCCCAACGAGCTGTGTGGTACACTTAAGCCAACAGACTTCTCTAAGCTTCAGTTGCCTCTTCTAAAGAGTGAAGTGGTGAATGAGACAGTCACCCACAGACAACAAAAATCCCTGAAATTAAGCTTCCCACTTCCAAGCGGGCCCCATGGGGTGAGGGAAGACGCCTCAGTTGTGCTCACGGCTCTGGGTGAGGGCTGGGGCACTGCGGGGCTCCTTCTCCATGTCATGGCCCTGGTGTGCCGTAAGATCTGGATGCCAGCTCTGGACTGCTGGAGAATGTGCATTCCGGCTTCCCATCGAGGGGTCAGATCTTTTATTTATTCGTTTTTTACTTTTTGTAGAGATGAGGCCTTGCTATGGTGCCTAGGCTGGTCTCGAACTCCTGGACTCAAGCACTCCTGCCACCTCAGTCTCCCAGAGTGTTCGGGCTACAGGCGTGAGCCACCACACCCGGCCAATAGGGTCAGATCTGAACAGTAATAGCCAATCTGTAGTCAGGGCTCTGACACGAGTGACCTCTTTCCAGAGCTGAGGAAACCTAGTGACTCTGCAGCACAGGCCTACCTAAAGGATTTCTTGCTTTGCGGACACGGCAGGAGTCCAAGCCTCCTAATTCCTAGCCGAATGCTTTCTTTCCAAGTCTGATTGCTTACAATGCTGTCGGTTGAGTGTTCCATGAACTACCTGGGCTCAAGAATGTAGAGATTGCGCTGTAACCACACAACAAATGGCCATCAGGACATCTCAGCACCACCGATGAAAGAAGCAGGGCTTCCAGGGGGCATCGGAACTCCAGGACAAGAAGTCAGCGTCTCCACCTGCATCATAAAGAGAGGAGAGGTGGGGGGGCCCCAGGTCGGGCGCAGGTAGCAGGGGTGCAGTCTGCCTGGTCTTGCTCTGGTCCCTACACACCCCACCTCCCTGGTTAGAGTATGTCAGCCCGGATTGGTTTCTTTTTTGCCGATTACCAGACAAAGGATCTGCTCTGTGCTATCACTGGATCTCGGTTTCTCCTGCTGGGAGCAGTATCATGGGAACAATGTGTGAGGATTAAGTATCTTCCACAGGGCTCAGTGCGAGTGTGAGGCCTTCATTCTCGCCCTTGAGAGAAGCACATTCTGTCCCTGGCCTATGGTCCAGAGAGCCACACACCTCACATCCCGCAGAGCAGAAAGATGGAAACATGATGTGGCGCCCGCCACGTGCTCATAATTCGCACTTTCCCCTGCGTCCCAAGAGTCTTACAGCACCAGGCAGGCTCACAGCATCAGAAGCCAAGTCAAAACAAAAAACAGGCTGGGTGCGGAGGCTCACGCTTGTAATCCTGGCACTTTGGGAGGCTGAGGTGGGAGGGTTGCCCGAGTCCAGGAGTTTGAGACCAGCCTGGGCGATATGGTGAGACCGCAACTCTACAATAAATCAAAATATTAGCCAGGCATGGTGGTGTGTGCCTGTGTTCCCTGCTACTTGGAAGGCTGAGGCAGAAGGATCACCTGAGCCAGCAGATGGAGGCGGAGGTGGCCATGATCACACCACGGCGCTCTAGACAGGGCGACAGAATGAGACTCTGACTCAAAATCAAAACAAAACAAAAAACCCATGAGGGGTGCGATGATCACTCCTTGGTCATACCCAAGTCTTTGTTGTCTTACTTCATCAAAAAGGTGAGTTAAGAGTCAGTATCCTAATTATGCAGAGGTTTCAGGGATGATTGACGGGGTATTTGACATACTTGTCTTGCAGAGAAAGTCAGCTGATTGTGTTGGAAGACGGCTCTCTCTTTGTGGTACTTAGTGCATGACAGATACGGCACCAGACCCGCTCCTCGCATGGCTCATTGACTCGTCTCCACACTGGAAGGCAGTCACAGAGATCTCCACTGGACAGATGAAGAGACGATGCTTTCAGGACATTAAATGACTCTCCCGGGTCACATGGCCACACAGTGCCCAGGTGGGCCTAGGATGTCCTTATTTCCCGTTGAGGGCTTTTGTCAACACGACACCATATTGTCTTTCTCGAGGGTCGGACAGACATTCACCAGTGAGGGCAGGGTGCCGTTCCCTTCATAAAAAACAGAAAATCCAATCGTTTTGGACTATTGGGACCCCATATTTTTCTCAGTTTGGGCTACATGTCCTGAATCTTACCTCTGAGAACACCTCTTCTGTTACTTACTGGCTTGGCTTACTGAAACTGTCAGAAGAGATATTTTATTCCTTATAGATAATCTCCTGAAAATAGATTTCTTTTGAAAACATTTTTCTCCCCGCCAAAGGACCCAAAGAAAAATAAAACATTGAATTTAAAAGGAATGGACTCTTCGTGGTCTTCTGTATTTTTCAAGACTTTATTTATTTATTTTAACAATGGATATGTATTATTTTGCAATCAGATACAAGTGGTTGTCAATTGCCAACAGAGGGCTATCAGCCCAGCTACCACACACAGAAGGGAGTGCCATTTCGGAATCTGTTCTCTCTCTCCCTCTTTCTCTCCCTCCCACCCCTCCTCCTCCTTGGGGTGCCTGGTTCATGCACTGCAGTTTCTGAAGCCCTCTTAATGAGAGACACTAATGCAATATCTTTCACACAAGAAGCAAAGTACTTTCACACACATTCGCCAACTCCTCACAGGTGAGGAGAGCAAAGCCCGCTTTGACAGTTGGAAGCTGAAATATTAGAAAAGAAAGCTGTCTGGCAATTGCACTGGCAATTTAGAAGCAACTTGGAAAATAGGAGCATCTTATGGGTCTCACCCCACAGACCCACCTCCATCCATGACCTTCCTATCTTTCTCTTACATGATGTGAAATTATCGAAACAATGAGTTCATTTTGATTATTTTGAATTGTGACAAATACCAGCCATGAAAATGATTTTCATCAAGGCTTAGCTCTTTGCCATGGGAGAGGTCAGTCTCGGTGTTCTGGGTTTACAGATGAGGACGGGAGGCCCCAGGGACACCCTGTCAACGCAGACACGTGGTGTGTCAACCCAATCATGCCCTTCAGACTGAATCGGAAAGGCAGAAATTTGACAACTATGGCTTTTGTGCAAGCTTCTGTGTGACTTATTAAGAAGGATGGGTGGCCAGGCGCGGTGGCTCAGCCTGTAATCCCAGCACTTTGGGAGGCTGAGGTGAGAGGATTGCCTGAGCCCGGGGGTTTGAGACCAGCCTGGGCAACTTGGTGAGACCTCGTCTCTACAGTAAATCACAAAAACTAGCCGGACGTGGTGGCATGCCTCTGTAGTTCCAGTTACTTGGAAGGCTGAGGCGGAAGGATCACCTAAGTCCAGCAGGTGGAGGCTGCGGTGGCCATGAGCGTGCCACCGCACTCCAGCCTGGGCAGTAAGAGTGAGACCCTAACTCAAAAAAAAAAAAAAAAAGAAAAATAAAAAAAAAGGAAGGTGGGAGCAGATGCAATTTGTAAGATTTCATAAGGAGAATGCCATTAGAAGGAGCAAAAATTGACCCTGCCCCATCCTGTAAAGAAACTAGATGTTTCCTTTTGGAATTTAAAAAAATATTTATTGCCTCTGTATCTCATTTGTGCTTTTTCATTTTGCCTCCTGCCTCTCCAGAAACTCTAAGGCAGCCTGCTGTGTAAGGACCAAGGCCCTCATTTTAAGGACTGGAAGGTCCCTTCTCCTCCCCTATGGCCTGGACAGATGGTCACTGCTTAAGTGCCAAGCTACACCACGCATCCCAACCTCCTGGCAGCAAGGGAAGCTCTGGGGCTCTGCCCCATCCCAGGCTGTACCCTGATGGGAGGGGCCAGATGGTTCTGGAAACACCTACCTGGCTTTCCCCCCTGCCATGGAAACAGCCACAGTCACCATCGCAAGCCCAGCCCTCAGCTCCCCTCCTCCCTCGGTCCTGCTCACCACCCGAAGGTTTTGCTCAGAGAGTAAAAGACTCAGAAGATGTTTTTTTAATTGTGGTAAAATATTCATAACATAAAATGCATCATTTCAACCATTTTTGTATGTTATTCTTTTAACATAGTCAGATTCTCTCAGCTAACATTTAATTAAACATTTTTGCACTGCCATTCCTAAGTAAGTTTTGCACATAATTTTCTATCTTTATAAAATCTGTCAGACTTTACCGTTCCTATGGGGCTTACTTTTTCCTTCACTTTATTTATCGTGGCAAAACCCGTATAACATGAAATTTACCATCTTAACCATTTCCAAGCTGGTTCAGTGCGAGTTCACTGGCATTAGATACATTCACGTTGTTGTGCACTGGCTCTCTAGAATTTCTTCATCTTGTAAAACTGGAACTCTGTTCCCATTCAGCAATAGCTCTCCTCTCCCCGTCCCCCCATCCCTGGCACCCACCACTGGACTGTCCTGTTCGGCTCTAGGCACCTCACGGAGGAAGCATCACACTATATTTTTCTTTCTGTGATTGGCTTGTTTGAATCAGCATAATACCCTCAAGGCTCATCCATGCTGTAGCAAGCGTTGGGATTTTCTTTCTTTTTCTTCTTCTTTTTTTTTGAGTCAGGGTCTCCTCACCCCCAACTGGAATGCGGTGGCACGATCAGGGCTCACCACGGTCTCAACCTCCTGGGTTCAGGCAATCCTTCCACCTCAGCCTCCCGAGTAGCTGGGACTACAGGCATGTACTGCCACGCCCCGTTAATTTATTTTTATTTCTTGTAGAGATGTGGTCTCGCTATGTTACCCAAGCTGATTTCAAACTCCTGGGTTCAAGTGATCCTTCTGCCTTGGACTCCCAAAGTGCTGGGATCACAGGCATGAGCCACCGTGCCCAGACAGGATTTTTCTTTTTTCTTTTCTTTTCTTTTTTTTTTTGAGTTGGAGTCTCACTCTGTGACCCAGGCTGGAGTGCAGTGGCATGCTCCTGGCCACTGCAACATGCTGGGCTCCAGCCCGTAGCCAGAACTGTAGAAGCACGCTACCACCCCTGGCTAATTTTTGATTTATTGTAGAGACGAGGTCTCGCCAAGTTGCCCAGGCTGGTCTCAAACCCGCGGGCTCAGGCAATCCACTCTTCTCGGCCTCCCAAAATGCTGGGATTACAGGCTGAGGCACCGAGCCTGGCCATGATTTTTCCTTATAAAGTGGAATAATATCCCACTGTCTATATACACTGCATTTCGCTATTTGTTCGTGGGTGAACTCTGGGTTGCCTCCACCTCGTGGTTATGAGACTAACACTACTGTGAATGTGGGTGCCCAAACTTTGCTTCAAGGCCCTTCTTCAAACCCAAGTGTATAATCCAGTGGCCTCAAGCACAGCCACATTGCTGTGCGTGGACACCAAGGACTTTGAGATTAACCACACGAGTCTAAGTGACACCGAGGAGGGCGGCCACCCCATCTCCAGGCCCGAAAAGGGAAATGCAGGGTGTTTGTGGGGCTGACTGGGATCTCCCAAGAGAAGGTCTCTCACCAGCTGGCCTGGAAGGGTTTGACAACTGACATCACCCTAGGATGAAGTCTGGTCTTGACCACAGCCGTTCAATCTCCAGCATCCTGGACGTGGACCCCCTGACGATCGCCATCCCCCCCACAGCCCACCTCTGCAGCAGAACCCTGCAGGCTGTCACCCCCACCCCCATGCAGACCCCTCACTCCCCCAGAGCCAGCGGAGACAGTGGTCCGGCCTGGGGGTCCAGAGCAAAAGCAGCCACCTCCTGTCTCCCTGGCAAGGCTCCCCGCAGCCCTGCCTCCCTCCTCCCTCCTCCCTCCTCCCATGCCTTTCCTCTCCACGAGGGCTAAAGTTTCTGGGCAGGATGGGGTGTGGGGAAGGTGCCTCTGGGTTTATCAGAGTTCATCAGACTGTCTAACTGTAGGCGCCAGGCTGGCAGCATCGCCCCGACTTGAATTTCAAGCCCTTTCTCTGCTTAACACCTCCCGGCCCTCCCTCGCCACCCCCACATAATAAGCTCCATTCTTCCCCGGCTCCGGCGGGGACAGCAGCCCGGCCCTACCGCGTGGGGACAGGAACTGGCCCTACTTAGCCTGCTGGGCTTTCCTCTCCCTTTCTTGCAGGGACATTCAGCTGTAATCCTAGCAGGCCCAGGCGATGAGGGGCGCCAAGCGTTTGCTCCCGGGGCAGGTGGGGGGCGCGAACTGGGAGCTGATAACACAGGCGTCACTTTGCACTGACTGTGTGGTCACCAGCGGGCCCCTGGGTAGGAGCTTCCACCGTGACCCCATTGCGAGAACTGGCTCGCCTCTGCCTGACCTCGCAGGGAGGTCTTGGGAACCGCTTTGGCAGCGGTGCTCAAGTCCCACGGAGGCAAGTGACGGAAGGGTTGTGGCCGCCGGGGCTCCCACAGCAGAAAACAGTCCTGGGTGTTGTGCCTGAAACTTGGCTCTGTTTCCTGAAAAGAGCGGGCCCAGGAGAGTCAGCCGGGTGGAGAGGGTCATTCCAGGACCCACGCTGCATGCGTTCGGCTCAAGTCCCTGTGCGATGGATGGAGGTTTGACCGTACAGTCTAGCTGTCACCAGAATGTGGCAGCAAAGTGTCCTCTGCCTTGGAGGCTTCAGTAAGAGATTGTAAAACTTGGGTCCTTCACCTTCACCTGGGGGGAGCTTTTTTCTTTCTTTCTTTTTATGTATTTATTTATTTTGAGTTGGAGTCTCACTCTGTTGCCCTGGCTGGAGTGCAGTGGCACGCTCACGGCCACCCCAGAGTCGACCTGCTGGGCTCAGGCAATCCTTCCATCTCACCTTCCAAGTAGGCAGAATTACAGGTGTGCACTACCATGCCCGGCTAAGTTCTTAATTTATTGTAGAGACGAGGTCTCACCATATTGCCCAGGTTGGTCTCAAACCCGTGGGCTCAGGCAATCCTCTTGTCTTGGTCTCCCAAAGTGATGTGATTACAGGCCTGAGCCATCGCACCCGGCCTCATTCTTTTTTTAAGTCAGGATCTCACTCTGTCACCCAGGCTGGAGTTTGGTGGCACAATCCCAGCTTTGTGCAGCCACGACCTCCTGGACTCAGGTGATCCTTATGCCTCAGCTTCCCGAGTAGCTGAGACTACAAGCGCGTGCCACCATACTTGGCTATTTATTTTTATTTTATTTATTTATTTTTTATTTATTATTATTTTTTGAGTTGGAGTCTCACTCTGTCGTCCAAACTGGAGGGCAGTGGCACGCTCCCGGCCACCGCAGCCTCGACCTGCTGGGCTCTGGCGATCCTTCTGGCCTCAGCCTTCCAAGTAGCTGGAACTACAGGCGTGCGCTACCACGCCCGGCTAATTTTTTATTTATTTTGGAGATGAGGTCTCGCCAAGTTGCCCAGGCGGGTCTCGAACCCGCGGGCTCAGGCAATTCACTCACCTTGGCCTCCCAAAGCACGGGATTACAGGCTGAGCCACCAAGCCTGGCCTCCTGGCTATTTTTTTAAAAAATTTTTTGTAAAGACGAGGTCTCACTATATTGCCCAGGCTAGTCCCGAACTTCTAGGCTCGATTCTCCCAACTCAGCCTCCCAAAGTGCTGGCATTATAGGTGTGAGCCACCACTCCCTGCCAGTAAGGTTTTTTTTTTTGAAAGAGAGAAGTCAGGCCGGGCTCGGTGGCTCAGCCTGTAAAACCACTCCCCAGCAGTGACCAGCATCTGCCGATCCCACCTTCATTCCTTCATGCCTGGATGGAAGCCAGCAAGTCCGGCAGAGGTATGCAACCCAGACCATCTCCCAAAGGGCAGGGAAGAAAAAAGGAGAAGGGGACAGGGAGAGCATCTGCCTGTCAGGGGAACACAAGTCAGGGGCCTTCTGGCAGGTCCACAGTGACCCTCAGATGCCGTCCCCTTCCCCAAAGGTGGGCAGCTCCAGCTGGATTTGGCTTTGTTCATCCGCGTGAGCTTGAGTGACCAGGTATGGGCAGGGGAGGTTGGCCGGTGACACAGAGCACGCCCCCAGGCCTTGACCTGGTGGGGGGTGGCGTTCTCTGCAGCCCCCTCTCCAACGCCCCTCTCTCCAGCCCCCTGGGAACCCACTCCCGTCTGCCTGGGCCCTGCCTCAAGTCTGTGCTCTGCTCCTTCCTTCCTCGCTGCCAGACCCCGTGCTCTCCCTGGGACTCGCGTGTCTCCTCCACAGAAAGTAGGCCACGTCCCGCAGCACAGCGCAGGGTGCGTGACAGAGCACAGGGACGGCCCTCCATCTCCACCTCCGTGGCCCGGTTCTCCCTGCCAGGTGCAGCGGCTGGTTCATTAATCACGTCAATGGCTGCATTGTCCGGGCTGCTCCCGTGAAGACAAGTGACATTGAAAAGCCACTCAACATGCACGCCGGTTCTGTCTCTCTCCATTTCTGGGACTCTCACCCGGATTGGGGAATGGGGCCCGGATCAGAAGAGGCGCCCAGCCCACCCCGTTCCCCAGCGGGCTCTCCGCCCCCCACCCCCAGCGCCCCTGGTATGTTTCCACATTCTTCCATCTAACCGTGATTTGCTTCAGAAAGCATTTGACTACAAGAGATTTCCTGGGAGGCTGCTTCTGTCTTTTATTTTTATTTTATTTTATTTTTATTTTTATTTATTTATTTATTTTTTTGAGTTGGAGTCTCACTCCGTTGCCCAGGCTGGAGTGCAGTGGCCGCTCCCGGCCACCGCAGCCTCGACCTGCTGGGCTCTGGCGATCCTTCCGCCTCAGCCTTCCAAGTAGCTGGAACTACGGGCGTGCGCTACCACGCCCGGCTGATTTTTTTTGTTTATTTATTGTAGAGATGAGGTCTTGCTTGCCCAGGCGGGTCTCGAACCCGCGGGCTCAGGCAATCCACTCACCTCAGCCTCTCAAAGGCGTGGGATTACAGGCTGAGCCACTGAGCCCGGCTATTTTTATTTTATTTTAGAGTTTGGAGGTACAATGAGG
>CAUYQG010171635.1:0-18510 GCA_963574415.1 Tarsius wallacei | reverse complement strand
TTCTCAAAGGATGCCCATGCCGGGCTCGGTAGCTCAGCCTGTAATCCCGCGCCTTGGGAGGCTGAGGTGAGTGGATTGCCTGAGCCCGTGGGTTCGAGACCCGCCTGGGCAACTTGGTGAGACCTCATCTCTACAATAAATCAAAAAAAAAAAAATTAGCCAGGCATGGTAGCGCGCGCCTGTAGTTCCAGCTACTTGGAAGGCGGAGGCGGAAGGATCGCCGGAGCCCAGCAGGTCGAGGCTGCAGTGGCCAGGAGCGGCCACTGCACGCCAGTCTGGGTGACAGAGTGAGACTCCAACTCGAAAAAATAAATTAATTAATAAATAAAATAAAATATAATAAAATAAAATAAAAGGATGCCATTCAGGCAGCGGCTGTCCCAGGAAGTACGTTCTACTAAGTCATTGAAGGGTCACAGAAAAGTCCTTGCACGCACGCAAGAGTCCTTGCAATGCCCAAAAAGACCCAGGCAGAGGCCCCTTCCCCGCATTCAGCCCAGGCTGGTCAGTCAACCCTGTGACCTCTCCCTAGGCTCTGGACATGCCTCAGGACTTTGCCTTTCCAGTGCCTGCCTTGCCCGGGCCTGATGAGCCTACGCAGTCCCACAGCCAATACCCAGTGCCCTTTCCCCACTGTGTCCTCTCTCGTCCTTTCCTGACTTACAGAAATAAGTTTGTTCCCCATTCCTCAAAGCAGAGTCACGTGTTTCAAACATTTCACTTTTTTCCTGGTCTGTATACACTTCTTTCTATCCTATTTGCCTACCGTGGGAAGTTAGACAGCACTTAGATTGTGAACTTCAAAGACGTGCCAGACGCCATGTATATCTTGGGAGCTGTTCTCCGACTGTACTTCCGTGTGGAGGGCAAGATCCCTACCCTTCCTGGTGGACCTGGGCCCTCCCCACCTCCTCCCCACACCGTGTTCTTGTAGTTCTGTGGAAAAAGAGTTCAGGCTGAGGATGGAAGAATTTCCCTGTTGAGTCATTTCCCTGTTGAGCTAGACAAGACCAGATGAAGTTCCAGAGAGGTCTGGCCCAGACAGGGGAGTGGGCAGGGGAAACGGTGATAGCCTCCAAGGGGAAGGCCGTGGCGGGAGGAGAGTACGCCCAGCGAGCCAAGGGCAAGGGAAAGTCAAGTTCACATCCCAGGAAAACACACACGTCCCTCCTGCTGGAAGATTCTGAGGCAATGGAACAAATGGACAATGGAGCTGATCCCACCGACGCCTGGAAACAGCTCTGGACAGCAGCTTTTTAGGGAACAACACGAGGTGAGTGGAAAGGATGGAACGAACACAAGGTCTCCAAGCTGTGGGCACAGGACAGTGGGAGGGGATGTGCCTCTTGGGAAGAAGAGAAACAGGAAAGGAGAGCCCAGCATGTTGAAATCCTGAGTTAGAATTCAAAATACAGGATCCTCACTTGTAGGCCTGTCAGGCCACAGAAGCAACTTGTGTGACGTATGCATCAGCATCCGGGAAAGGGAGCGAGCAGCCTGTGCGTGAGGATGATCCAGACACAGGCCTCCCTTGGCACTCAGCTGCACCTGGTCCTGTGCACTCCAGCTGTCCTGACGTGCCAGTGGCCACCGTGTCGTCTCTCTGCCGAGAGTTCCTAAGGGCTCATCCCAGAGCAGAGCCAGGCCAGTCCCCTGCTGCACCTGCTGGTTGTGGGCTTTCAGGAGCCTGTGCCACCCCACAGACTTTTTTATTTTTTGAGTTAGAGTCTCACTCTCACCCAGACTGGAGTGCAGTGGCACGCTCATGGCCACTGCAGCCTCGACCTGCTGGGCTTAGGCAATCCTTCTGTCTGTTTTCCAAGTAGCTGAAACTACAGGCGCATACCACCACACCCAGCTAATTTTTTATTTATTGTAGAGACATGGTCTCACCAAGCTGTCCAGGCTGGTCTCGAACCCCTGGACTCAGACAATCCTCTCACCTCGGCCTCCCAAAGTGCTGGGATTCAGGCTTGAACCATCATGCCCAGCCTCCACCCCTCAGACTTAAAGGAAAGGTCCACTCTGGCACCTTGTCCCATTGTCAGTGCTGTGCTTGTCGTCTCATGGGAGAGCAGTTTGAACCGTCTTCGAGGCCATCCCAAGATATAAAGCTAGGTGAGAAATATTCTCCTCGCCTTGGGCTTTAGTCTCATCATTCTCAGGGGTACTCGGGCCTTCCCGAGTTCCCTTTCTGATCATCACCCTGAGGAACCACAGCCCAGAGGCTTGGCCTGAGATACCCTTTATCGCGGCCTCCTTTAACCCACACTTTTTACACCCCAACCAACTATCCTTACTGGGCAAATTGAGATGACATAACGGCTAGTGAAAAATCACCCTTCCTCTGGCTTGGTGGGCCCCAGGGACCCAAGAAACAATGACATTCTGTTCCACCCAGACTGATGGAAGACAAGTGTATGACCAGCCTAGGGCAAACCTCCAGCCTGGGGAAAGGGTCTTCTGGCAGGAAGATCTCATGTTTCTCTGGGAGGTGTCAGGATTTCCAAAAGAAAGGGTGACTCATGCTCAGAGGAAATTCCTAAATGTTGGTCCACACAAACCCGCTGCTCTGAGACAGTTTGTGTTTGCACAAAAAGCATTTAAGACTACCTTTTGTACTAACGGTATGACTACCTTCAGTCTGCTCGGTAAAGTTTCCTTTTTTGATGAAAGGCCAGTGACAGCATGTGAGTAACCGACAGCATGTGACACAAACAGCACGGATTGACAAGGGCAGGCTCTGTGCCATATCACCAGCATTGAGACCTAGACCCGGAACTGCATTTCCAAGTGGGGGACCCTTGATACAGGCTATTCAAACTCCTGGCACTTTGGTTTCTGTCTGTAAAATGGGAATGACCATACACAGCTGTGTGATGTTTACATGAAGCAAGACACATGAGGCACTCAGAATACATGGGAGGCGTCCTTCACTAATGCCAAATGGCTGGGCCTGTGTTTACATGGGGTAAGACACAAAAGGCACTCAGCAGGACACTTGGGAGGCATCCTTCACTAATGCCGAATATGCTGGGCCCACGTTTCTCCTGCCATCTCACAGCTCCAAGAGATAGATTCACATCTGAGAAGCACTGGCCCAGTTTCCCCTATGTGTGGTTGCAGGCGGGCAACACACACAGACACACACACCCCTTAAGCCTGGAAGAGTGAAAAGCAGCATTTGGTCACACGCTCCTGACTTACACACCACAGGCACTCAGGCACCCCTAGACGAGGGAGAGGGTGTCTTGTGGCATCCCTGGGACCCCTTGGATGCTCATCCTGAGACAGGCATCGGTTTCACTGCACTGAGAAGTGACCGGAGAGCAGCAGAGGACAGCCCTGCAAGAGACAGGCGCCCCCTCCACCTGCCCCACCGGTGAGGCCTCTCCCTGTAACAGCGCAACATCACCACCGTGTGGCCTGCCATCTGAACAACAGCCGGGAGCCTCTTGGGTCTCTGGAGGTTTCCAGACTGGGACCAGGATTTGAAACTTTGCCTTTTCTACAAAGTCCATCCTAACTAATCCAAATTTCACTGTGATTCCTGCAGAATCTAGGTGGGGTTAGACTCACTGTGGCTGCAGTAGGCAGGACCCAGAGTTAAACACTCATTAAACTTTACATGGTTTTAACGAGTAGATAAACAACTGAGATGCAAGGTAGTTTGGGGGTGGGGGGAGGACACGACCAGAGAGATGGATGATCTTGAGAGCCTAGAAACAAGCAGCTAGTCATTCTGGGGAAAGGCTCCACATGGATGCACTGAGCTTGTGGCAGTTCTCACACTTTCCCTGTGAGCCTGGGAGGCTGTGCCCAGGGGAACAGTGCACTTGAAGCCCTCAGTCTCACTCTGCCACTCCTCCTCACTCTCCAGATACCCACCCCCCAACCCTGTAGCCTTTGCCTGGGGGAAGGAAAGGCAGGTCAGTCAGTAGCAGGCCTCTGGCCAACTCCCAGCTCCCATAAGCTATCAAGGACAGGCCTCAGAATGATTGATGTGTCTGGCTTCCAGCTAATTAAGGGTTCTCAGCCTATTCTGATCTCCAGTTAGAAGTAAAGCGGATTTGGCTCCATCATCTTTTTAGGGCACTGACATTCCACTGATTCTCCAGGGATCAAATGTTTCTCTAAATTCCGGCTGGCTTTCAGGATCCAGCTAGGGTTGCAGGACCAAGGCCTTGCCTGCAAGCCATGCTCTGGGCCCTGGTGGAACATTCAGTGACGCCTTTAGTCCATGGCACATGGAGTAGGAAGACCTATCACTGAAATAGTGCTTCTCCAACCTCACTGTGCATGAGAATCGCCTGGAAACCAAATCACACAGACTACGCGCCCCCAACCAGAGCCTGATACAGAAGCCCCGGATGAAACCTTTGCACCCATGAGTCCTGGGGGGTTCTGATGCGACTGTCCAGGGACCACTCTGTGAGGAGCACTGTCAAAGATGGCATGCCTTGTTCCCACTTCAGACCTCCTGCTGAGAACTGGAAAGGGTGGGAGGTGACCCTGAGGGACTAACCATCTGTTTGCAACCTGCTGCCCAGGTGGAAATGGAATCTGATAAACCACATAACTTAGGAGAACTGGGGAGAGCCACTGCCATGCAGGAACAAAGGCTCTCTCAGAATGTCAGGCCACGGCGGAGAGTGAGGGCTTTTGGGTGGCATAGGCTAGCCTGACCCCTCGGCACCCAAATGTGAACAACCACATCCACACCTGGGCTGGTTGCCAAGTTTCACACACACTTAGGAACAAGATCACACATGAGCCATGTGAAACCTCTGCATTTAATGTAGACTTGCTCAACACCTACGCTGGGACACTTTTCGTCTGACACAACCAGGAGGGGGGTGACTATGTGAGGGGAGAAGAGGAACAAACAACATTCACAGCACAGTATAGTCTGCACCTGAGCCCTGTGGCATCATCTTCATTCTTTCTACTCCCCTGCATCTTGGTAAGAATATCTTTCCTGCCGGGCTCGGTGGCTCAGCCTGTAATCCCAGCACTTTGGGAGGCCGAGGTGAGTGAATTGTCTGAGCCCGCAGGTTCAAGACCCACCCGGGTAACTTGGCGAAACCTCATCTCTACAATAAATCAAAAGTTAGCCGGGCGTGGTAGCGCGCGCCTGTAGTTCCAACGACATGGAAGGCGGAGGTGAAAGGACCGCCGGAGCCCAGCTGGTCAAAGTTGTGATGGCTGGGAGCATGCCACAGCACTCCAGTCTGGGCAACAGAGTGAGATTCCAACTTAAAAAAAAAAAAAAAAAAAAAGACTATCTTTCCCTTCCCTGGGAGGAATATGCAACACAGATGCTTGCACAGGTTTCAGACAAAACTTTCCCCCCACTCAAGAGGGTAAAGCAGGTCAAAAGAGGCAACTCAAACCCCACCTCCTCCAAAAAGTCTTACAGGATTACACCAATCAGATTGTGTCTTTCCTGCCTTTTGTTTCCATACTCATGCCAGGCAGACCATTTGTTCAACAAATACACACCAGCATCTGCTGGGAACAGATCTGAACTGGGAATACAGGGGTCAGCAAAGGCCAACCCTGCCCTCCTGACATTGACAGCGTGATTTCCCTCCCTAGATCCACTCCTTTTCCCTGTCCCCAGCTTATATGGTGCTTTAGCATACAAGAAACCCTCAAGTGTCCCTTCAAAAGCTCCCCAACCCTCCCCAGATCCTTGACACTGTCCCTCTGGGACACCCCAAGCAAGGAGAAAGGGAATATTTTACATTGATAAGTAAAAATCAAGGGGATGGCAGAGGAGATGTGGGTGCCCATAAGCAAGGCAACATTCCTCCAAGGCCTCAGGACCATCCACTCAGCCCATGCTGTATAGCCAGGAGTTCACGCACCGTCTCAAGTCCGTGTGTGCGCGCGTGCACACGTACACACTGCTCATGTGACCATCTCCCCACTGAATGCAAAGCCACGCTTCCTCCTTCTTCCTCTGACAAAGCTCCTCCTCCTCCCAGGTCAGACCCAGGCCCAGGCAGCCACCGCACACCCTCCCATCATGCACCTCACCCAGACTCCCTTGCTGACCATGTACCCCTCCGAACAGGGCACCAGGCCCTGGTCTCAGAAGCTGCAGATGACAGCGGGAACATGCTCCTTGCTGGCCTGGAGATGACAGCACACTGTGACCCCTGTTCAGTCTGTGCTAAGAGGAATTAAGCCCAGTTTCTTGCAAATGGAGCTGGGAGAGAGAAGGAAGGGGGGCCCAACTCTAGTAAGGAAAAAAAAACTTACCAAAAAAGAAATAAAATGTTTTACTCATATACACAAATACACACACTGAAGCCCACCCTAGGAGCTGGCAGAACAGTTCCAATCTTCGACCCATCTGTCTTCCAAGGGCCTCGGGCCTGGTCTCCTGAAGAGTGTGACCCTAGGACCCCACAGCTCAGAGCCTACAGGCCCCTACCAAGGAGGTCCCAGAAGCTACACTCAGCTGTTCTTCAGAGACCGAGGAAGAGACCTATGGGAAAGAGCCTCGCCGGCTTGGGGCTGGGGAGGGGGGAGCTGTGCTTTAAACCCTTGGCCCCCAGCTGGGCCAGCAGCACTGCAGGGTCCTCCCCTCTCCGCCTCCCAGCCCCACTTCAGAGGCAGATGCAGGGCCCTGCAATGCAGTTCATAGTCCAAGTTCTGGGAGGCTCGAGGCAGGGATGCAGTCAGTGGCCCAGTCCTCAGCCTGCAAGTGTGCGTGTTGGGGTGGCCGGCGGACAGCCCCTGCCCTACACGCCAGTCTGCTCTTTGATCCAGTCCCGAAACAGAGGGAGCCTCGTGTACACGCCTGGCTTGTTCCTCTGAGCGCAGCCTTCTCCCCAGCTCACCACACCGGCCTGGAAGATCCGTCCATCTGCCTCCACGCTGGAGAGGGGACCGCCGGAGTCACCCTGAGTGGAGACAAGCCCTGCAGTGAGTCCCCGTGCTGCTTCTCCCCACCCCACGCGCCCACGCTCCTACCCGCACCAGCACCTGGCAGGCGTCCACGCCCCCGCTGAGGAAACCCACGCACATCATGCGTGGGGTGATCTGTTCCGGCAGCAGGCCCTCGCAGGTCGTCTGGTTGATGATACGGATCTCACCCTTCTGCAGGATCAGTGCCCCGGAGCCTGGGGAGAAGGCAGGGCCGGGCTGGAGCTACAGAGGGACCAGCAGCATGCCAGATGCTCCCAACAGGGTCCCCTGACAACCAACACTTCTGGAATGACCCAAACACCATGGCTGACCAACAGGCGTGCAGACATCTGTCAGGTGAGGTGGGACAGGACAGGCAGTATGGAACCAGAGATGAGGAAACCAGAGCAGGAAGACAGAGAGGAAGTGTCCCAGTTGCCCTGGGGCTTGGTGAGGGCAGGGCTGTAAGTCTGCTCATTTTCTTTTTCTTCTCTGCATTCTACACATTTGCAGCCAGGTGCTGTATTAATATTATGGCAGACTTTTTCAATCTAGAATTTGCCAGCTACTGGTCCACCTCCCTCAGTTGCAGGAACAGGTGAGGGACAGATGCAGAAGGAACAGGTGCAGAAGGGACACAGATGCAGTGGATGCCGGTCCCCATGACAGGTCACGCCACAGGCCCCGCTCAGGAGGCCCTTCTAAATCACAAAGCGCTTTGCATCCATGCTTGCATGTGTCATAAACACCATTTCAGAAGGTGTTTTTTTTCTTCTTAGTTGGAGTCTCATTCTGTTGCCCAGGCTGGAATGCAGTGGCATAATGCTCACGGCCATTGCATCCTTGACCTGCTGGGCTCAGGCGATCCTTCTGCCTCAACCTTCCAAGTAACTGGAACTACAGGCATGTGCTACCACACCTAGCTTATTTTTTGATTTATTGTGGAGACAAGGTCTCACCAAGTTGCCCAAGCTGGTCTCGAATCCCCGGGATCAGGCAATCCTCTCACCTCGGCCTCCCAGAGTACTGGGATTACAGGCTGAGCCACCACACCTGGCCCAGAAGGTGTTTTTATCTTCATTTTACAGATGAAGAAACAAGGTCAGAGAGTTTAAGCAGTTCACCCAAGGTCATTCAGTAGTTAAGGGACAGAGCCAGACCTTCGCTCCTAAGTCTGACAGGCAAATCTTACACCACTCTTACTAGACACCTCCATTCCACCCTGGCCGGACTCATCCTGCTAGGCAGAGATCGGGCAGCCCAGCAGAAACACAAACCCCATGTGCAGATGAGGCTGGACACCAAGGTCCCATGGCCTCAGAGGAGGGCCCGAGGCTCTCTGCAGGTCCCTGGCCCGGCCCGCAGCTCACCTCCATACTGGGTGTGCCCCCAGCCTGTGACCCAGATGGCCTTGCCGACAGGGAAGACGTGGGAGGCATCGGGCAGGCAGACAGGCCGCACCACGGAGCTGTACTCGGCTGGCTCTTCCAGTTCTAGCAGCGCGATGTCATAGTCGAAGGTGAAGTCGTTGAAGGAAGAGTGAGAGATGATGCGCTTGAGCCGGCGCTCCTGCACGCCAGAGGCGCTGCGCTGGCTCTGGTCGTGCAGGCCCAGGAAGGCTGTCCACTTCCTGGGGTCCGAGTAACTGCAGGGAGAGCGCTGTGAGGCTATGGCCACGGGCCCCTACCCCGCGTTCCTCAGGGCTCCCGAAGGCTGCTCCGCACAGACAAGGCAGCAGCAGCTGTGGAGGCCACACGACAGGGGCCCAACTCCCACGTGGTATTGACCCTGGAAACTTGACTAAGTGCCTCCCGCTGTAGCACTCAGTCCCTCTTCGCCTTTTTTCCCCTCTTCAAATTCCTTTTTAATCAGATGACCAAAACAGGTATCTTATGAGCCTTATCTTTCACAGAAAGAATAACGCAAAAATCAACTCAAATAATGTTTTTTTTCAGTTGAAGTCTCACTCTGTCACCCAGGCTGGAGTGCAGTGGCACGCTCATGGCCACCGCGGCCTCAACCTGCTGGGTTCAGGCCATTATTCTACCTCAGCCTTCCAAGAGCTGGACCCATAGGTGCGTGCCACCACGCCTGGCTAATTTTTTTGATTTATTGTAGAGACAAGGTCTCGCCATGTTGCCCAGGCCGGTTTTAAACCCGTGGGCTCAGGCAATCCTCTCACCTCTGCCTCCCAGAGTGCTGGGATTACAGGCTTGAGCCACCGCACCCAGCCCCAAGTAATTTTTTTAATGCAGTAGCATATATCATAAGAACAAAATGAATTGACAAATATATTGAGTTTTATCCACTGGGTTTGTTGTTGGCAGTGAAATAGGTCTAGTGGTTCTGAAACTGCACCACGTAACCTAGAGGACCGGGAGCCGAATCCAGTGTGGGAAAAGGGAGACAGATATGGAATGGGGTCTGGGTTATCAGGGAAACCTCATGGTTTTAAAAAATTGGCCTAGGCTGGGCTCGGTGGCTCAACCTGTAATCCCAGCACGTTGGGAGGCTGAGACGAGTAAATTGCCTGAGCCCGCAGGTTCAAAACAAGCCCGGGCAACTTGGCGAGACCTCGTCTCTACAATAAATAAAAAATTAGCTGGGCGTGGTAGTGCACACTTGTAGTTCTGGCAACTTGGAAGGCTGAGGCAGAAGGGTCACTGGAGCCCAGCAGGTTGATGCTGGGGTGGCCGGGGGCAAGCCACTGCACTCAGCCTGGGCGACAGAGTGAGACTCCAACTCAAAAAAAAAAAATTGGCCTAAAAATATCCTCCATCACTGAAAAGAACCTTGGAAAAATGACTGATTTCAGATATGGGCTTAAAGGAAGACATAAAGCAGACCTGGAAAGTCTTGTTTCTGCGGGAAACAAGTGAGCACTCCATCAAAGCAGTCAGCCTCACTGGCTGGAACCAGGATGAACACCGAAAGCAGTTATAGGAGGAAACTACCACACATGAGGAAGGATAAAAAAGGATGGGGGGGTGGGGATCCATCAGTCCATTTTGAGTTTAGAAAGTAATTTTTTAAAAACGTATAAGGGGAGAGGGAAAGCTCTTCTTTACAGAGAATTTAAACCAGCTACTAAACATAGAAGAAATGATAGAACAAGGAATCACATTCGCATGTGCCACAGCAACAAACACATGCAAGTCATCAAGGGATGCAGAAGCCGTGGGGCAACTGGTAATCATGGGGAAACAAGACATTCACACGGACTCAAAGCACCAGGTGAAACTGCGTATCCATAACTGCCCCTTTACGGCGGAAAAACCCAGCGGGCACCACCTGAACCAGACTCCTCCCCCAGCCGGTGCCCTCCATGGAAGACCATGTGCTTCCTGGGAAGGGTACAGCGTCACCATAAAGTGTTTCCTAACTCAAACCATGGGAAAACAGAAAAATCCAAATTGAGAGATATCCTGCAAAGCAACTAGCCTGGACTTTAGAAAAATGCCAGTGTCATAGAAGACCCAAAAGTAAAGGGCTTGGAGAACTATTCTAGATTTAAGAGAGACTAAATAAGCCTAATAACACAGGCATAACACTGTCAACTAGCTCCTAAAAATTTTTTTTAAGCTATTCGATTAGAGGACATCAGCAGTGGGGACAGCATCCTGGCTTGTGGCATAGATCAATGCTGCCGTTTTTTTTTTTTTTTAAACAGGAAGCAAGATTTATTGGTGGGGATGAATGTGCTGCCACTTCTGAGTGTGACCCCCACCTGTGACTACATGAGACAATGTCCTTGTCTTGAGAGACACGGGTTGATGTCCTTGAGAAGCATCATAATGGCTGGGCCTAATTTGGAAATGGTTCCCCAAAAAAGATGTGCATGTATGAAGAGAGAAATAAAACCAAGGTGGTCAAACTCAACAATTAGTGGATACAGATATAGGGTACGAGGTGTTCGTTGTACTCATTTTTTTTCCTTTCATGGTATTTGCAACATTTTTGAAGGTTTGAAAATTTTTCAAAGTAAACAATTGGAAAAACATATCTTTAAGACAGAAAATGTGTATGACAGAAAAGCATAAAGATCTGCCTCCTTTTCCCTGACCTCTCAAGGAAGTCAAGAGGCTGAGCGCATCCCCGCCCCCCACCCCCAGCAGCCTCCCCTTGCCTGGGACTGAACCAAACCCTTCCTCTGTGTCTGTCCCCTACTCCTGCCCAGAGCCCTCACTGGGCTGCCCTGTGTCCCGCCCCTCCTAGCCATTCCTGCGAACACCTCCCTACAGAATCTTGCAGCCTCTGGTCTTTCCTTACTCTAGTCTATTGCTGCCAGAAAATAACTTCCTAGAAACTGCATCCGTAAGGTCCTTTTCATCTTATTCAACAGCCTAAGAGGATTCCCAAAACCTGCCAGGTGAGGCCTTGCCACACGAACAAGCCTCCTATGTGCACCGTTCATGGCCCCTTTCTGACTGTTTCTCCCAATCATCCTCATGTCCAACCATATATTTATCCACCCATGAATTCATTCATTCAGTAATCACTGGGAGTCTATGATGTTTCAGGAATTGCACCGGACCCAGTCTTCAAGTTCACCATGTGCGTGGCAGGCACTGAGGCAGGTCAGTGTGACCAGACTTTGGGAAGGCCTCGTGTGGAAGAAAGGTAGTGTGGGGGTGGGGGGAAAGGAGAGCTATCCGAGTCCCCTCTGGCCCATTCCCCATGATCCCAACAGATTCCCCATCAAGCTCTTGCCCCGTACCTGCAGGCTCCCACCTGTTCCCCATGCCAGCCCCGTTCACCCAGCAACCTCGGCTCAAGCCCCTTCTTCCAGGAAGCCCTCTCCACTAACCCTGCCAAAAGGTCTTTTCCCTAAAGCCAATATTAGTCAGCCAGGACAGTTTTTGGCCATATTAGCAAACTCTGTCTCTGGTTGTTTAAGGTGCACACATCTACCAGCAGCTGAGAGCCCAGTTATAAAGCTGTAGCCACCAAGATCCCTAGGGTGACTACTGAGATCCCCACGGTGAAAAACATGGTGTTGAAATGTGGCTGGGACTTGCTAGCATTCAGGCAGAGTTTCCAATGTCTCAGGCACTCTTCTCAACGCTGACACAGTAGGTGGTCTTATCCCCCAAATAGCCCTGCAAAGTAAGTATGGCCATCCTTTTTTTTTTTTCTTTTCAGAGACAGGGTCCCACTCTGTCATCCAGGCAGGAGTGCAGTGGTGTGACCACAGCTCATGGCAGCCTTGAACTCTTGGGCTCAAGCCATCCTCCCACCTCAGTCTTCTGAGTAGCTAAGACTACAGATGCACATCACTGTGCCCAGCTAAATTCTTCTATTTTGTAGAGACGAGATCTCACTATGTTGCCCAGGCTGTTTTTGAACTTCTGGGCTCAAGCAATTCTCCCACCCTGGCCTCCTCAAGTGCTGGGATTACAGGCATGAGCCACCATGTCCAGCCCTACCCTTTAAATTGAGGAGGTACAGTGAGGTTAGGCAATTTGCACAAGATAACTCAGCTAATATGTTGTAGGCCACAATTTGACCCCAGGCAGCCTGTGCCATTAACCATGGCATGATACCATCTCTCAGTGATACCCTATGAGCACTGTGACTCAGCAGTGTGTTCAGGGTAACTTGACACCAGGCGCCTGCATACTTCACACCTCCCTGCCTTTGCACACAATGCTGCCTTTGTCTGGAAGGCCTGAACCACCTGGTGCAGCTGACAAACACCTTCACCTTTCAGTTCATAAAGGAAGTCCCAACAGGCACCCTCCCTGGCCCCTCCAGCATAATTCTAAAACTCCCTGCGCTGGGAGGGAGTTTTAGAGGTGGCCTGTACACAGCCCTGACACAGTACTTACTGTGTGCATGTGTGCACACAAGTATGCCTGTGTATGCACAAGTGAGTGTACAACGTCTTGTCCCTACCCTATCAAGTCTGTGAAGTACAGTCCTGTAGGGACCAAGTCTTTCTCACATGTCTCCTGAATGCTAATAACAACGGACACTGAGTGTATTACAATGAACATCGAGTGTATTTTTTTTTGTTTTTTGAGTTGGAGTCTCACTCTGTCGCCCAGACTGGAGTGCAGTGGCATGCTCCCGGCCACCACAGCCTCGACCTGCAGGACTCCGGTGATCTTTCCGCCTCAGGCTTCCAAGTAGTTGGAACTATGTGCCCGGCTAATTTTTGATTTATTGTAGAGATGAGGTCTCGCCAAGTTGCCCGGGTGGGTTTCAAACCCGCGGGCTCAGGCAATCCACTCACCTCGGCCTCCCAAAGCGCGGGATTACAGGCTGAGACCCCGAGCGCAGCCAACATTGAGTGTACTAACTGGCAGAAGTAGGACTGATGATCAACAGAAGATGAAGGAAAATAAAATGAGAAATCAAACAACGAAGGAAAGAAAAAGAGGAAGCGGTACCCAAGGGCGGGGAGAATTCTTGGTAAGAATACAAAGGAGGACCCCCAAAAAAGGAATGATTTTTTGGAGAGCAAGCTCCTTGTAGTACAGGCTTTCCCCGCTTGGTAAATGTTCTAGGAACCCACTGACATCAATGTACCAGCTAGTATTGTTGTGAGAAGCTGCATTTCACCTTCAGTGAATTTTTTTTGGAGATTCTTTAACGCGTTTGCCCATTTCATGATGGGTGATGTATGAGCACAGCTGCCCACAGCGGCCCACAGCACAGTGAATGGTGTTCAGCAGTTTTTGACCAAAAATGTCATGGCCCCTGCACCCCACCCTCTCTATTCACTCAATCTCACACCAAGTGACTTTTTTTGTTTCCCTGGATGAAAAAAGTCCTCAAAGGGAAGCATTTCGCCAATGAAGAGGTGAAAACAGCAGAAGCACTAAAAGGCATCAAAATGAATGAGTTAAAAAACTGTTTTGGGCAGTGGAAAAAGTGTCTCGATAGGTGTATTGCATCAAATGGACAGTACTTTGAAGGTGACTGAAATTTAAACATGTAAGAACAAATATACAGTTTTTTATAAATAAATTCCAGGGTTTTTTGGGTCCCCCCTCACATACACATCTGTGTCCCAGCTCAACTTGCTGAGGGACCCAGAAACAAGATGAGTACACCCAGCACCTGGATCTTGTTTTCTAAATGCCATCTCCCAGGAAAGAGGCTTCTTGGAAAGACAACTGGTTCTAAGGCCATGACAAGAAAAATACAAGATGAGACCAGAGGGCCTGGCAGTGCTGGAAAGCGAGAAAGGGACTCAAAAAAGCAAAAAAGTGGGGCGTATCAGAGACACACAGACACCAGCCTCCAAGGACTCCCTGTGGTCAAGTCTGAAACAATTTGAGCAGCAAAGTAAATATCATGGTATTGGATTTCAACCCAAAATATAAAATAAATATGAGTCCATACAAATATAAATAAGTTATTAAAGAAAGAAATGGGAGAGAAGAGACAGCCTTTCTTACAGAGGAATCCCAAATGGGCATTCAGTTTCTTCAGAGTGGAGAAGGCCAGCAAATACCATGTGAACCAAGTGACAGACACATCCTAACATCACCAGTGATACGTCATATTGATAGAATTCACCTGCCGACACAAGGCAATGTTTTTCCACACACTTGTAACCCTAGTCTAACCATGAGAAGAACATCAGACAAACTCAGAAGGGAGGACATGCCACAGGATACGTGGCCTCCAGACTGGTAAGCAAAAGACTGAGAAGAGGAGGAGTCTGGAGACAGGACAAGGAAATGCAATGTGCTAGCCAGGTCTGACTCCTGGAACAGAAAGGATGTCGGTGGAGGGTCCCAGGTAAGTCTGGAGTTTAATTACTAGAAAAGGATCAACATTAGTTCCTTAGTGTTGACAAACATATGGCATTGCCATCCATCTCCATGACCCATACCAGGTGCATCTGTCTGACCACTATGCAAAACATCAGTGCCATGGGCCTCTTTCCTGCTGTGGGCCTGTCTCTCCTCCCTGCAAAAAGGCGACAGTGGCTTGGACTAGGTCCACAGTGAGGGTCACCTGCTCCCAGCCTACAGGATGTACATTCCCTCCTTCCAAGGGCAGGACTCTCCTGGAAGGCCCAAGCCCTGTGCCTGTTTCTTCAGAGCAAACTATCCCAAGACTCCTTCCTGCAGCCAATGGCCAGAGAGGGCCTGGGAAGACCAGGAACTAGGACACAAATAGCCCCAGCCGGGCATCGAGCCCCCTGTTCCTGCTTATTCTCTGGCCTCCCAGACCCTGGCCCCTGCCCACCTATCTTGGGACACCTATGTGACCCCTCCTCCAGGTCTCTCATCTGTCTGTCCACGTGTCCAAGGCTTTGATGTGCCGATCACCTACTGTGTGCCAGGCACAGCACTGGGTCTCAAATACAGCATCACATTTGAGTCTCCCAACTCTAAGGATGAGAACTGATGATATCACCATCCTCAGTGAAGAATCTGAGGTCTAGGAAGTTTGAATAACTTGCCCAAGGTCACCTGCAAGCCAGAGCTGAAACACGAATCCACGGTCCATCTTAACCAATCCAAGGAGTCACGCAGTGCAAACTAACCACACAGGCTTGGAAATCAACAACCCTACGCTCAAGTCTGGCCCTGCCACTTAACAGCTGTGCAAGTCCAAGCCACTGTCCTCACTTCGCAGAACCTCGGTTTCTATAAAATGAAGCTATAATCAGACCTGGCTAACTTGTTAGAAGCTGCACAGACAGTGCTCGACCAAGGCTAATAAAAGTGAGTTTGCAGTTGTTCGTGTCACTGAGCCCCATCCTGGGATATCTGCCCACCCCTCCAGGCCCTGCCCTGTGCAGTTCACCCTGGCAGGACTCACAGACACAAGGGGCCAGCCAGAGGCTCCCTGCTACCCCCAGTGACCCACCTGAATCCCCTGTCGTCGACATAGCAGTGCGCCGCGGAGACCAGCCAGGTGGGGGAGATGAGTGAGGCCCCACAGACGTGGCCCTGGCCCTGCACATGCAGGCTCACCTGCCAGGGCCACTCGCCCTCCTCTGCATCCGTGCCCCCCACAACACGGGCCTGTCTGGTGAACGGCCGCAGCCCACAGTCTGCAGAAGGGCCAGAGGACAGCATGTCAAGGTGGGGACACCCAACCCCAGGGGGCCTGCACCAGGTGCGGCAAGACCCCATGTGGGGAAGCTACCTCTTGGCGTGCACAGCACTGCTGGAGCAGATGCAGCGTGAGGGGCCCCTCGGAACTTCTTCAGGCTTCTCTGACCTTCTGACTTCCACCTGGGGCCTCCCTCTCCCCATTCCTGAATCCAAACCCTCACAAGCCCATCACCCCCACCCTACACAAATGCAGCGAGGAGCCTCCAGGGCCTGCTGGTCAGCTTAGATTTGATTTGGGTGTCATTTGCCTAGATTTCCTCACTGAATGCTGAAGGGCACGGCTCTCAGAGGGACAAGTGAATGACTGACATGAAGTCATAGAATCACGGCAACTGTGCTCAATTTATCCCGTAGCCAGCTCTGAAACCCACAGAAGCTGCAAATTAAAGTAGAGGGTATGTGAGGGTAAGCCCCGTCTAGTGTTCAGGTAAGCAGGGCCTGCTCTTCTCCAGGCCTCCTCCCCTTGGTGGGTCTACAGGCAGGGGCCAGCCCAGCACCACAGCCAGGACCCTCACCATGCCTCAGAGGCATTGATGTCCTGGCTGCCCTGGGCCTTTCTCCATGACCAGAGTGAGCCCATGGGGCAGTGCCTTCATGCCAACCAGCAAAGCCATCCTTTCCTCCAGGAGATGCACCCTCTTATCCAGCCACAGAGCTGGGTGAGTGGGGTGCTGGCAGGACTGTCAACTCTGGGAGTACCCTCAGGTGGGTACCTTGCACAGTGAACAACCGTATGCGGGGGCCCTGCTCACCGCAGTCTTTCTCATCCGAGCCGTCACTACAGTCCTTCTTCCCATCACACTCAGGGTTGCCCTTGCTCAAGCAGAGCCCGTTGTGGCAGCGATAGGTGTGTTTGGTGCAAGTGACGGTGCTCACTGTTCAAGGAGGATATGGGTGGGAAGGGAATCAATTCCTCGGCAGCACCCACCTAGGAGCCAGGGCCGGCACCAGAAACCCCTGATGGTGCCTCATGATGCACGAGCCTTGTAGCCCTCACCCCAACCCACCCCTCCACCCACCTACTGTCCTTCCAGCCTTGCTACAGGTTCTCTGCCTTCTGGAAGACTCTATCCGGCTGGCACCCTTTCCCTGCACACAACACACAGGTGGTTGTGCTTATTCAACTTCACACATGTGGCATGTGAGTGTGTTCATAGCTGCCCTGGGGGCTGCTCCACTAGGAGAATAGCTCCCCACTGGCTGCAGAAAGGCAGGCAGGACTGGGCCTCACCCCTGCTGCAGGAAGCCTCATCGGACCCATCCCCACAGTTGTCCTTCCCGTCACACTGCTGGCTCTTCGGGAGGCACTTCCCATTGGAACACTTGAAGGTCTGGGCCGGACAACCTGGGGAAGTACAAGGACTTCACAACCCGTCCTGCCTGCCCGGCCAAGCCATGGCTGCAGGGGAGCCCAGGGGTGCCCTCCCACCCCAGCACTCACTGCACCCCAGCTCGTCGCTGTTGTCTCCGCAGTCGTTCACGCTGTCGCACACCCAGAAGAGAGGTTTGCAGAACTTATTCTTGCATGTGAACTGGTGGGAGGCATTGCATCCTGGACCAGGGGACAGCGGGATCAGCTGAGCCTCAGCTGCCTCCCAGGGAAGCCTGGGCCCTCAGGGGGCTGCCTGGGGATGGCTTTCCCATCTGGAGAGTGGCCCAGAGCGGCCCTGCCCCGCTAGTTGTGGAAGTCACCCTCAACCCTTCCGGACACTCCACTGTCTGCCCTGACAGAAACCAAAATTTCCAGAGGGCAGAGGGAGGGGAGAGGGCCAGACATCTCTACACAGGGGTATGGCAACAATCTCCTACCCCCCCAGGTCTTCCTGCCCCATGGGTAAGCCAGCTAGAGCCTTAGGACCAAGCAGGGGAAGGCAGGGTGGGGCCCGGGGCTCCCAGCCCAACTCACTGCAGTTGAGCTCATCACTGTAGTCGGTGCAGTCAGCCCAGCCATCACAACGCAGCTCATGCCGGATACATCGCCCGGTTTTGCATGTGAACTTTCCAGGACATGCTGCAGGGCACAGGCAGGCCTGAGGTCCATGGGGCCCATCCACCTCCCGCAGCTGACTCCCCCACACCCAGTCACAAACAGTGAGAAGCAGGGCAGGCACTTGAGTCCAGGGCAGGTATCACCCAGGCCCACTGAGCTGTGGAAACGGGCTTCCTACACCAGCAGCCAATGTGGAGGAGGGCGGGCCAATGACTAACCCAGGCTGGCCAGATCCCTCCCCACCACTGGTGACCAAAGCCCAAGAAGCTCCAGGCACATTAGAGAGAGGTTGGTTTGACTTGCAGGCCCTTCTACTGCCCTGTGTCCTGAGCCATCAGGTGTCTTTAAGGGACAGGCCCTACCTGTAACACAGGGCAACAGCAGCTCAACAAGTCAATGATGCATGTGTCTATCCAAATGCAAAAAGGGGCCACACGCGATGGCTCTCATCTGTGATTCTAGCACTTTGGAAGGCTGAAGCGGGAGGATTGCTTGAACCTAGGAGTTCGAGACCAGCCT
>CAUYQG010171634.1:0-21205 GCA_963574415.1 Tarsius wallacei | reverse complement strand
CCACGCCCGGCTAATTTTTTAATTTATTATAGAGATGAGGTCTCGCCAAGTTGCCCAGGCGGGTCTCGAACCCGCGGGCTCAGGCAATCCACTCATCTCGGCCTCCCAAAGCGCAGGATTACAGGCTGAGCCACCGAGCCCGACCATGAATATTCTTATTCCACACTACAAATAGGTTAAATAACTGCTCTTGACTTATCCATGCCACAGGCTTAGTTTTGCAACTCTAGGTTAGAAGGCTCACTATTGCTGCTTGCTGTCTTTGTGTGCATACCCTTGTGGCTACACCTAGCCTGGTGCTTTGCACCTACAGAGTAGGGGGGATGCATTCTGTGAGAACTTGTTAGATCTAACAGCATGTCAGTGACTGTGTCTGGGGGCAGTGGGTGTATTTCAGATATGATGTTGCATCTGGAAAAAGATTAGAATCCAATGTGGACTGTATTCTCTTTTCTCCAGAACACTCAGCTTCAACTTCAACCTCTCTTCTAAAGTGAGTTACATCAGGTGACAGGGTGCTTCTGTCAGGCAAAGGGGGAAAATAAAAAAGGTCTCTAAGGCATACCTTTCCATCTGGAGGGAGCTATCCTTCCATTGTTTCTGGAGCTTTCTGGCTAAACAAATATTCATGGAATACCTCCTATGTTTCAGGAGGTCTGGGACCGCAGAGATGAGTACAATCTGATCTTTGTCTGAGGATTTCACAACTTAGTGGAAGTCACAGGCACATAAATAACTGAGTGCAAGTCACTGTAATAAGTGCTATTGTGGAACAGAAGCATAGAGGAGGGAGACTGGTTCTCTTTGGGTGACAGACTTCTCAAAGGACATGCTATTTGAGCTGAGTCTTGTTTTTTGAGGAACATGAGCCAAAGTTTTATTTGTTCATTTCTTGCATTTGATGTACTCTTCGATGACATCCTTGGCCTGAGATTCTTTGCCATAGTCCTTAACTACACAACTGAAACTAACCACTTTATAGGGTTTTCCCTGTCAGTTTTACACAGGCCTACCTGTTCCCCTAGTTTCTTGTTGTCATCAACCTTAATTATGTTGATTTGGTGTCCAGCACAAAGGGTCTCCACCAACTTGACGTACATAGGCTCATCACAGTTGGATGCAAGTACACAGAGATGGGCCTGGCGCTTGTCTATGGCTTTGGCATCCTCGCGAATTCATGCACTAGACTGTCATGGATGAGGGCAGTCTTCACCTCTTGTAAAGCAGTGTCCCCATCCATTACACCTCCAGTAGCAATGCCTTCCTCAGCCATGGCGGTGGATTACAGGAGACTGGATCTTAAACACACCTGCATCTCCGCCTCTGCGCAACTCCGAGCAGCAGGGAAACAGTGAGCTGAGTTTTGAAGGATGAAAGCAGATAAGGATGGGGATTGGCAAAGATCTAGGAAATCCAGGGTGGCAGTCTGTTCTCCAATATGTTTTCTTCTCTTCCTCCATGGCACTAGAGTTTCAACTGGACACAAGGGAGCACAGCTAAAGCCTACATTTCCCTGCTTTCCTGGCTGCCGGGTATAGGTATGTGATTGATTCAGTCCTGGCCCATGGAATATTAGCATTCCTGGGTCTGCTCTTTTTTTTTTTTTTTTTTTTTTGAGTCGGAGTCTCACTCCCTCACCCAGGCTGGAGTGCAGTGGGGCTCACGGCCACCCCAGCATCGACCTGGTGGGCTCAGGTGATCCTTCTGCCTCAGTCTTCCAAGTAGCTGGAACTACAGGCATGTGCTACCATGCCTGGCTAATTTTGTGATTTATTGTAGAGATGAGGTCTCGTCAAGTTTCCCGGGTTGTTCTTACTCTTAATGAATGCCTAGGTATATGTGTATGTGTACAAATTACCAAAGACCATCAGCAATTAATAAGCTTCTGCCTATTATCTGACAAGCTAAAGAGAGAAGACAGAAGGAGAGGTGGGTCTCACACCAAACTGAGGATGGAGTCAACCCATATCTTCTGATGGTAGAAACACACTTGCTCCTAAGACCAGGTGATATATATAGACTGCCTGGCAGAACTTCCCTGAGTAAAATGAAGTGCCATGTTCTCCTATATCAGGGTCTTCATATATTCTGTCTCTAGCTGGACCTGTTCCCCTCAGGTCTCTAATTAAACATGCTTTCTTTCAGGAAGTCTGGTCTGATCTCCCCAGAAAAGCCAGATCCACCAGTTACATGGTCTCATTGCACTTTGCACTTCTCTGTGGAAATACTACATCAACCACTCTATCAAACATTAATTCCCGACTTTTTTTTTTTTTAGTTGGGTTCTCACTCTGTTGCCCAGGCTGGAGTGCAGTGGCAGGCTCACAGCCATCACAGCCTCAACCTGCTGGGCTCAGATGGTCCTTCCGCCTCAGCCTTCCAAGTATCTGGATCCACAGGCACGCGCTACCACTCCTGGCTAAATTTTTATTTATTGTTGAGACGAGGCTGATCTCGAACCCCTGGGCTCAGGCAATTCTCTCACCTCAGCCTCCCAAAGTGCTGGGATTATAGGTGTGAGTCACAGCGCCTGACTAATTCTCAACTTTCTTGATAGGCTGTAAGTTCCATGGGTACAGAACAATATTTTTCATTTTTAACACCAGATCCCTAGTCCCTAATACTCTTCCCTGCTCCACAGGTATCAATTCCAAAAGCAACCTAGCACTCTTAAAAAACATTTGGGGAAGAGGGGAAGGAAGGAATGTAAGAAAGAAGAAAGGAAGGAATAAATGAACAAAGGAAAAAACTCATAACAGAGGATCAAAATCTCCATGAAAAGCTTCTCTTAAAAAAAAAAAAAGACAACAGGAGACAGATCCACCCATCACCTCCCTAGGCAAGAAATCTGGAACTCAGGCAAGCCACCAAAGACTGACAACATCTTAGTGTGTGAGTAACATGTAATGAGCCTGCACAGCTCACTGAAGCCATTTAAATTAGAAACACTGTATCCTTTATCATTTGTGTCTTTCTCCTTCTTGGTCTCCTGAATGATGGGTAATTTCTTCCTATATGAATACCTTAACTAGTTACCTGCTCAGGAGGCTGTACATATGGGAGTTTGAGGTTTGAACTTTGCATGATAGAAACTGTGCAACATTTAGCACTGCTTAACAGGGTAATACGCTTTGAGGAAGTCACTTTGTCTCTCTGAATCTTGAAAGGAACTGATTGCCCTCAATAAAACAAAAAAGACTTCTGAGGCTTGAGCTCCAGATGGCAGTCTGCATGTGAGATAGGTCTGCACAAGAGGCCTCCATTTCCTGGCACAAAGTTCTTGTCTGCTACTTTGAGGTGTTTGGTACTTCACTCTAACCAGTCTAAGGTGCAATGATTCTCCTTTAAAACCAGGGCCTAGTATCAGACTAGAAGCCTCTTCCCCTGTGTCCAACTTAGCAAAGCTGAGACAGGGTGATATTGAAAGATAACAACACAAGGGGAAAAAAAGCCTTATTTCAAAACTTGTTTGTTTTTTTGAGTTGGAGTCTCACTCCCCAGGCTGGAGTGCAGTGGCAAACTCATGGTCACCCCAGCTTTGGTCTGCTGGGTTCCAGCGATCCTTCCGCCTCAGCCTTCTAAGTAGCCAGAACTACAGGCGCATGTTACCATGCCCAGCTAATTTTTGATTCATTGTAGAGACAACGTCTCGCCAAGTTGCCCAGGCTAGTCTTGAACCCACGGCTTAGGCAATCCACCTGCCTCGGCCTCCCAAAGTGCTGGGATTACAGGCTGAGCCACCAAGGCCTGCCTCAAACCTTGAAAGCAAGGGAAAAAAATCAAAATTGTCTAATTTCTGACTCAGGCTTTTGATGCTAAGTATACTAGGAAAAGATACACCAAGGGGCAGCCCCCCCTTCACAGAGAAGTGGTCTTATACAAGTTCACAGTAAATCTATCATATGTAAGATACCATAACCATATGATAATCGCAATGTACTTCCAGCAACTGAGTGCCATACATACAGAAGAGGGGACAATTCTGCTGGTCTCAATTCCCTCCTCTGAACAGAGGCACTATAAGGGGCAAATAACATATAGATCTCATGGATGGGTGCCTAAATTGTCTTCATTTTAAGCATGGAACTTGCAGGTGGCAACAGTTACATGTATGTGTATTTACTATATTTGTTTACAAATAATAGCATTTATTTACCCTTTCAGTTCACTCATAAATGAAATAAGATGTCTCCCCACAAAATGCCTCCCCTCATAATTCACTCAACCCAGGAACTCTGAGTTCAGACATAATCAAAACAAATACACACAACTTTAGATTCTATATATTAATACATAAATGTGTATTATTACTATTAGTAGTTGTTGTACCATCATCATCATCATCATCAAACTTTTTTTTCCACTGTGTGGTTGGCAGTCTTATCTGGTTTCTTTTTTTTTTCCCTCTTGGAATTAAAGCCTTCTGATTACCAACTTACTATGTTCCCCTGGTCTCAAGAAAGATGACAGTGTAGGTGTGGGTGGTACAAGTGCCACTAAAGCAATATTTCAAAGAACACACAATTGCCTACAAAATGTGCAGCACAGAGCCCCATGATATTTTCTCAGAAGACATCGATGGCCAATACTCACATCCAGGTTGACTGGGAATACACTGATCCTGACTAAGACCATTTCTGCCAATGTATGACTGTCAGTCTTCCTCAAGAGAGGTGATGTCTTCACCAAATCCTAAATGAAACATAGGGGTACACTATTCTTGTCTCCTTATTGGACCCTCAGACTTATAGTACTGCACTTGACTTCCTGGTCTGCAAGAATCTCCATAGAATAACCAGGAATGAAAAGCCGACAAGGGGTATTCTCTCTCCCTACTGGGCTGTGTGCAGATATCTCAAACACAAAGTGGGCTGTTTCCTTGATGCCCTGGCAGGGAGCAGTGATTATGGAAAACCCCTAGTTTCTGGCATTGTTCCCTGCACATCATGGTTGGTGCTTAGCAAATGTTGAATGCATATGGAACAAATTAATCTTGTTGAAATGTTGTTTTCCAAATTTTACTCAGATATTGCAGCAGCTTAGGTATGACACACTGGTGTGTGTGTGTGGTGGTGGGGGGGGGTGTCATTTAAGGCCAAGGTTCAAGAAGCACTCACTCCCAGCAGCAAGTGCACACACAACATTCTAAGAAGATGCTTCAAGATCTGGTTTCCTCTTGGCAAATGCCAAGAAAGAGGAAGCAAACTACTCTTAGAAAAATCTATCTTGGTTGGTTTGACTTGCCACATCCTTCCCTCAACAGAAAGGGACATCAAATGGAAGGGGACACACTAATAAAAGAGAATTGTGGGCTGGGGAAATTCTGGGCAATGAACAGAGTAGCTTACCGGCCGGTGAGCAACAGGGAAAGGCGGTTGATGGGTGTTTCACCCTCCACAGCATATGTCTGTTCAGTGGCCAGAGGCAAGACCTGCCCTTCGCAGCAGTGAACAATCTCCTTGTATGTCTGCAGGGGGACCTGCAGGGGCAGGTACAGCGTCTTGTAGAGGAGGTCAAACTCCTCAGGGAGGGTGTCCTTGCGCAGGCGGTATACCAGGTGTGCCAGCTGAAGCAGGCAGGCCACTGCCAGCAGGAAGCTCCAAAGGACAATGTCCAGGCCACAGGCATTGAACCAGCCCCACAGCACACAGCACAGGTAGCCTGTGCCCAGGAAGCCAAAAAGGTAGAAGCATCCATATACCCCACTGCCCCCCATGAAGCCCAGGAGCAAGAAGCAGTTGGCCAGGTGGTAGACAGCCCCTTCCAGATCCTGCTTCCAGCCAACACACACTGGCCCCTGCCAGAGGGGCTGGCCCACTATGCTGCTGTTGGTGCTCATCTTTGGGGAATCTCAAAGCCTTGCTGGGCTCTAATACTGTCTCCACACAGGAAACTCAGTGAATAAATCTCCTCCCAGGGGTCCTCTCACCTCCAGCTTCTCACCAGCAGATCCACCTTTCCTGGGAGTGATGCTTCCAGTAGCTTTGGAAATGAATGGCAAAACATAGTACACTTCATGGAAAATTCACAAACTTTTTTTCCTCTTTCTTTCTCTCTCAGCAAGGCTCTGGCTCTCCCTGCAGAGCTCTGGCGAGCTTCCGTGGCTCCAGGTTTCTTAGGACAGTCCTCAAATCTGGTTCTTAGCCAAAAACCTAAATTGTCCCGAGGGAAAGGTAGGACTGTCGGACTGAAAACTTCAGCAGTGTGGGAAGAAGTAGCCACATCCTGCTCTCTGTTGTTCCCAAGCAGAATGAGTTGAGCCAGCCTGGGAGGCACACTTGTGTTCCATTTGGAATGTGTTCTCTCTTGGCACCGGAAGAAAGGGTGACCCCAGATGGATACCATGTTTGGAATTGGAATCCAAGAGGTACTGGCAGTGAGAAAAAACAGGCCAGGCACACAAGCAGGCTGGCAGAGCACTTAACATACCTCCCAGGGGACAAGACCTCGGGGCAGGAGAGGCAGGCAAGGAGGGACAAAGGAAAAGGAAGCTGAGGATTTACCTCAACACCTCAGGCAGGGCACTACCCAGAGTGCTTTGGGGGGAGGGCAAGATGGCTGGGAAGGTACATCAAAGTCGTAAAGTATGGGACTGTTATCAGAAAAAATCCTTGCAGTGAGAACTGAAAAACCTCTTGAAAGCCTTTTGAAAGTCATACTGCATATATAATTAGATATTTGACATTCACGTAACAAAAATAGTCATGTAAAGCAGCTTTTTGAATTCTAAACTAACTTTCCCCTGCATATATCTGGACCTAATAATTGTTAATAAATGGTAGTACACTGCCCAGATTATCACCCCACCCGCCCCAATATTTCCAAATTATATCTGCCACCTACTAAACAACCATAAAGTGCCAGACCTAGATTAGGCATTTTACACACTTATAATTTAATAATCACAACCACCCTTCAAAATTAATATTATCCTCCTCCTAGATTTGGAAGAAACTGAGGCTCAGAGAGGTAACAAGTTCCAGGATTTGAACCCAAGCCTGTCAAATATAATATGCTGTCCCAAGTAGTTTGTACAATAAGTGGAAGTGCAGGACTAGATCCCTGACTCCCAACCCCACATTCCTCCTATGAAGTTTAACTTCCAAGGAACTTCTGGTTGAGACTGTGGATCTGCTGTGAGCTGCCAGGAGTTAAATCTGGAGTATGCAAACATTAAACTAAGAAATGTGGGCTGGGAACGGTGGCTCAAGCCTGTAATCCCAGCACTTTGGGAGGTCGAGGTGAGAGGATTGCCTGAGCCCAGGGGTTCGAGACCAGCCTGGGCAATTCGGTGAGACCTCGTCTCTACAATATATCAAAAAAATTAGCCAGGCATAATGCCAGTGCCTGTAGTTCCAGCTACTTGGAAGGCTGAGGCGGAAGGATCGCCTGAGCCCAGCAGGCTGATGCTGGGGTGGCTGTGAGTGTGCTACTGTACTCCAGCCTGGGCGAGAGAGTGAGACTTTGACTCCAAAAAAAAAAAAAAAAAAAAAAAAGAAAGAAAGAAAGGAAAGAAAAGAAATGTGACTCTGGCTTCCAAAGGACTCCTTGATTCTTCTTCCTTGTTGCTGAGTCAGCACTTACTACCATTACTCCTGTTGCCCCTGAGGTGCAGGTGGGGTGCTCAGTAACCAGAACTATCCAAGTGCTCAATCCATAGGAACTTTCATGATACTGCTATCAACTAACTACAATTCATGAGAAATTAGAAATTGCCCAATATGTTCAGGAGTAGTAGTTTCCAACTCAACAAATATTTTTTTGAGTGTCCACTATATGAGTTAAACGAAACATTCTCTGGGAGAAAGAGACCTCAAAAAACCAATGGCAATTCAGTGTATGAAGCACAATGACCAAGGTGAGTCTGAAGAGTGGTGGCAGCCTAGAAAGAAAGGTGGCATCGGGGAGAAGAGATATAAGAGGAGCTGGCAACTGGTAGAATTCACCAGGTAGGCAGAGCGAGAACAGCAGAAGCACAGGCAGAAGTGTGAAAATGGCATGCTGAAGGAAGCCAGTTTTAAAAATTTGATTAAAACTAACTGGCAAATGTGTTACCTTATTTCCTCCTTTCCAAACTTAAGAGGGAAAAACAACCAGTGGTGAGAGAAAAGAGTTAGAGGGCCTGGAGAGGAAATGCCCTCCAGGCCCCTGACAGCCACAATGGGGACCCTGATGTCATTTGAGCAGTAGCGCTGGGGGATTTCCATATGTTGTTTTTATGACCCTTGCCTGCCTCCCAACCAACCCACCTACTTCAACAAGCAGCAGCTGCCCATCCTTCCACCTGAGTCATGCAGCCCCTGAGCTCCCAGAGAAGCGATCCCCGCCAGCTGTGAGCAGGGAAGACAGAAAGAGAAGCAACCAAGGTCCTGCTCAAGATAGAATTTCAAAGCAGCTCATCTTTCTTAGCAGGGTTGGCCTTGACCCTTTAAAGAGACAGGCAGACCCATTCACTCTATAGTTCACTTGCCCTGCTGCCCTGTCAATCCACATATGTGCTTTCTCAGCAGAAGATATTTTTCTCAAGCAGTTATTGTTTTCTCATGTCATCCTATGATACGTAATTTTTAAAATAGCAGCAGGCTCAGAGAGGCTAAGATACCTGCCCAAGGTCACAGGGGTAGTATGTGAATAGGGATTAGAGTCTAGGTTCATGTGACTCTAAATTGCATATTCTCTGTACTATACCATCATACTAGGTACTTTTAGTTTATACATATCCACATACAGGCTCACTTATTGCCACAGGGGATTTGAGTGCGCTGCCAGAGTGGCATACATGTCAGAGAATCACAGGTGCACTGACCTCACATGTGGCGTGCAGTGACACTAATGCCTACAGGATAGCACCGGTGGTTAGAATACAACAACGAAAAGTTGTCTCTTATTTATTTTAAAATCCAGATTTGATAGAAGAGGAAAGAAAAATGTATTGTTTTTCAAAATGGCATGCTCTTATAAAGAAATTCACAAGCATGAAGGCGGAAGCACAGTAGAAAATATCTGGGAAAGAAAAAAAAGAAAGTAACAGAAGTCTTCTCATTTGTTGAGTTTATTCAATTTAATAAGCATTTATTCAGGACAAATGATGTGTTCCAGGAACAGTGGATATAAAGATGACCAAGACAATTACCACCTTCAAGAAACTTTTGGCCTAGTGGGGGGGGGGAGACTGACACCCACAAATTGCAATGCAATAAAATAAGCATATCCAGGATTCAAAGGAAAACACTAATGGGGGAGCAAAGAATTCAATCCAATTAAATTCAATGCTATAACCTAACTAAAATTCATCAGAAAAACATCACAGGGAAGGTGACATTTAGGCTGGTCCAAAAAGATGAGTAGGTGTTACCCAGCTAGGGGAGAGCAATCCAGGAAGGGGGAACAGAATGTGAACTTAAGCCCAGAAGTGAAGCAAAATGTCTGGCATATTCTGGTAACACGGAACATCTTGTAGGTGAATCAAAAACGGCAGCAGGACACGAGGCAGGAGAGGCAGGCTGGGGGCAGATTATGAAGTCAGCTGGCTAACAGTGCCTCTCAAGTGTGGCCATGAACCCATCTGGATTTTTGAACTGTTTGCTACTTGTCTATGCTTAGATAAGATCAGAAATTGAGAGCATGTGTTAAGAAATTTTTATAGCAAGTTGACAGAGAAACTTATGGCTTTACAATTTAGTAACAAAATCTTTGGGCTTATAGAACATCTTTTTTTAAACTGTTTTTTTTTTTTAAATTTCATTTTCCTAGTATTGGTCTGCAATGAATTGAAAAAAAAAAAAAAGCTAGTTCTTCACCACATATAGTTTGAGAAACACTGAGCATGAAGTTAACATTTTCCTAATATGGATAATAAAGTAGAACAGAGGCATGATTTTAGGCTTTGGCCACATACTGCCAAGTTGATCTTAAGCGACACTATTGGTTGTCTTCCAAAGGTATGTATTTTTCTTTTCTTTAGTTTATGGAACTCTGATTTTGCTTTGGCAATATGTTAAGCAAGGTGGGCTCCTCCTCTAGTTGCCAGGGTAGAAGCCAAGCACAAAATCTTATTTGCCTCAATGGCGACTGGCGTGAGTAGGCATATGGCCAAAGGCATATGCCAAAGAGGAAGTGTGTGGGGGCTTCTGGGGAAAAGTATACTCCCTGGTGGAGAGGAGGCCTGCTGCCTTTCATCCAGACTTGAATACAGTTGTGTGACAATGTAATGCTTGAAGCTACCACAGTTGAGAGATAACGATATACCTAGGGATGAGAAGGATAAAGACCAGAAAAATGGAACAAGCACAGGTTCTTGAAAGCACATCTGAAACTCGAAACTTTTAATTTCTAGACTCCATGACAGAGGAGATAAGTTACTTTTCTGTGTTACCTGTCAGTCTAGTTGGGTACTCTAGTACTTGCAGCTGAACGCATCCTAATTCAGATCTCCTTAGCATCTCCATAAGGACTACTCTTCAAGGAACAGTTCTCTGAACATCTACTGATTGTCTTATTCAATAAAAGCTGAACATCAATGTATTATGCTCTACCAATAATTTTCTCTCTAAACTGAGTAAATGAGAGGAATTGCCCCCATAAACTCAACTTAACCATTCAGGATGACTTGGTTATTAGGTGAACAACATAGTGTAGTGTAAAACTGGTTGCCTAGTCAATATCCATTTACCTCTTCCTCCTATGTAACAGAATTTCATTTTTGTCCAGATACCTAACTTACACATGGACCCAAGCGGGGGGGACCTTGTTTAAGCCAATTAGCATAAAGTATCCCACAGACGATTATTGGTCCATAAAAATACATATAACCTAATTTGGCTCAGACTAAAAAGAGAAACTAAGAGTTCATGCTTGGGGAATGGTTCTTCTCTCTTCAGCTGTACTAGAATAAGAAAGCACATGATTAGCTTCATCAGTCCTGGGAGAGAGACCTCTGAGATGAAAATAACTTGAGTCTTGAATGGCATCAATGAGCCTATGATATCACTGTTTCTTAGAGCTAATCTAACTCTGTACTTCCATTATATATTCAAGTTTTCCTTGATGAGGACTTTCTATTACTTGCTGTCAAAGCACCATAATCGACACAGGTGAAACTACCATCTAGCAGTTCTTAAAAGCTAAAAAAAGAAATGCCGGGTATAGTCACACGCATTCTTTTTAGGAAAGCATCTTGGAATATCCATCGCAGACATGAGCATTCAACTTTATATTTTATGGTTTATATACATATGCACACTAGACAATAAACTCTTTGAAGGCAGAGTTCACGTCTTACTAATCTCTGTATACTACTTGGTACATAGCTGGCATATAGTATAACCTTAGTAAATGAGAAATCAAACAGCTTCTCATCTTGAAAACAGGATGTCTGACTCACACATAAATATGCAACACCTAGAGCTGTTCCTTACACATAATAGGCCTTCACTAAATATGTATTAAATGAATTTATACCTCTGAATACGTTTATATTAGACACTGGGTACAGTGAAGAACATTGGACTTGAACTCTAATGACCTAGACTCACATTCCAGGCTACCAGCTATTTGATCAAGGTGATTTTCTTAACCTGAGTACTTGTATCACCTGTGAAGTAGGAATTATAGTTTCTTCATCCAGCCTCAATTCAGAACTGCGAAAGGCATAGTAATCCCAAGGTAGGCCTTACCTAGGGATATGGTCCTGGTTTCAACAACCTTCAAGTCAAACATTTCAAGATTAGAGAAAGGGAACTAATTAGAGAGAATCGTGTGACTGTATCTGTGTTGAGTTTAGGCATTATTGTGAATAGCAGGGGGTCAGCAAAAAGGTACGTTAGAATATGGACGTCGGCCCAGTGTGGTGGCTCAAGCCTGTAATCCCAGCACTTTGGGAGGCCGAGGCGAGAGGATTGCCTGAGTCCAGGGGCTCAAGACCAGCCTGGCAACTTGGTAAGACCTCATCTCTACAATAAATAAAAAAATTAGCCAGGCGTGGTGGCATGCACCTATAGTTCCAGCTACTTGAAAGAATGAGGCGGAAGGATTGCCTGAGTCCAGCAGGTCGAGGCTGCAGTGGCCGCGAGCATGCCACTGCACTCCAACCTGGGCGACAAAGTGAGACTCTGACTCAAAAAAAAAAAAATGTGGATGTCACCCCCAAGGAGGCCACATTCTTCATTTTTCAAACTACTGTGCTAACATCTCTTATTATTACTGAAATGCTGCCTATCATCTTTGGGAGGCTTACGCACTAGGAAAGGATGGGCAGGTTTTGTGAGACGTACTTTTAACTGTGGCTAAGGTCAAGAAAAGTGCTTTTAGTTCCTTTACAAACCTGAATGGCAAAGGTTTAAAAAATTAATGTTGCTAAGGAATTAGGGAAATAGGTACTCTCAGATACTAAGGTGCAAATAGATACCCTCTCTAGAGATCAATCAGGCAATACATATCCAAAGCCTTGAAAACATGCATAGCCTGTCGCCCATCCTGAGTGATTAGTAAATGACACTTATAAAGACATTCCTATGGAGACTTCCACTGCAGCGTTATTATGAAGTAACCAAAAGGAAAAAAAAAGTACAAAGTGTGTATGCCACAGAGAGAGAAAGGTTTATGAAAAGGTTGAAGAGTGGTCCCATTGTAGAGGTGGGACGTCAGGTGATATCGTCCTTATATGCTTCCATAACACCAACCAACAAAACAACAAAAAATCAGAATTTAGGTATCTGATATGTATTTTGTTCCAGACTGAGAACCAGTTCCTAGAATAGCAACTGACGTATAGCAGATACTCTATACTAAACATTTGTTTTTTGTTTTGTTTTGTTTTTTGTAGAGACGTGGTCTTGCTATGTTGCCCAAGCTGGTCCTGAACTCCTGGGCTAAAGCAGCCCTCCTGCCTCAGCCTCCCAAAGTGCTGGGATTACAGGCAATAGCCACTGCACCCAGACAAACATTTGTTTAATGAATGTTCCTTAGTATCTCTTGTTCTTGAGATTTTTTTTTTTTTTTTTTTTTTAGTTGGCGTCACACTCCGTCGCCCAGACTGGAGTGCAGTGGCCGCTTCCGGCCACCGCAGCCTCGACCTGCTGGGCTCTGGCGATCCTTCCGCCTCAGCCTTCCGAGTAGCCGGAACTACAGGTGTGCGCTACCACGCCCAGCTAATTTTTTTGATTTATTGTAGAGATGAGGTTTACGCCTGCTCAGGCAGGTCTCGAACCCGCGGGCTCAGGCAATCCACTTACCTCAGCCTCCCAAGGCGCGGGATTACAGGCTGAGCCACCGAGCCCGGCTGTTCTTGAGATTTTTAAACTCAAAGTACTTAAAGGCAGAATAGGATCCATTATTTCATTAGCTCATAACCAGCTAACCAGCTAAGAGGATGACAAGGCTGCTATACTAAGCAAACTATACCCTCTGTTCAACTCCAGATATCAGTAGGGCACAGCACTGAACTGTTTAATTAGTGACTTGCACCAATCCAGCCTGGTCAGCTTCTAATTAATACCAGACAACTGTCTGTCCCCTAGACACTAAACTTATGCTCTTAGTCTATGCTAAAATGTAAGTAGCCTTGTACAGATTAATGATGCTAAACAATTTAGATCTTCCAGGCCAAATCACCCTAGTTTGGTCCAAAATCTAAACTAACTTTTCCGAAAGACAGCTACTAAAGAACAACAATAATGGTTTAAATATTAAGGCTACGGCCAGGCACAGTGGCTCACGCTTGTAATCCTAGCACCTTGGAAGGCTGAAGCAGGAAGATCACTTGAGCCCAGGAGTTTGAGACTAGCCTGGGCAACATAGTGAGACCTTGTTTCTACAAAAGTTTTTAAAAATTAAGACTTGAGGGCTTGTCGAGTTCTTGCTTTTAAGAAAGTTTTTAAAAAAATGAGTGCTGAATGAGATGATATGGCTACCGCACTGATTCTGAATTGGTAAAGGGTTATTCCTAATTTTGGAGATTTCATTGGTTGAGATCAGTATCTGCTTTCTCCTAAACAACAAATATTCAGAATTCCCAGAATAACACAGTAACAAGAACATAAGATATTTATGTTATGAAACCTGTTGATACATATCTTTTACGAAAGAAAAAAGCCATGTGAGTATGTGAGGAACACAAAAAAGAAACACACTTGAAGATCTCTGACCGGCAATACTTTTCTTGTTTAATAAATTATAAATACTTTTTCACACTTATCAAAGTTCATCAAAGAACTCCCCAAATAATTTAATCTTCTTCATTCTTCAGGAATTATTTATTGACACAGCAGACCACCTACAGAAAAAGATTCATTTTAGAAAGTCAGATTTCAAACATAATGCCAATTCTAAGGAGTTAGGGAATTAAGACCACCTAAAATAAACACCTATTTGAGTAATTAACTAACTGCCACAGTAATTCTAAGTCAGTCATGAAATAACAGATCCACATTTTAAAATTCTAGGTTTGCCTAACTAAGAACTGTTAAAACAGTAAAACATAAACTGTTCATTATATTGCTTAAACTTTAAAAACTTCTGAAAAACTATATGTGTATGTGTGTATATATATAATTATACACACATATATACGTGTGTGTGTATGTGTTTATTTCCCAAAAATATCTTCCAAAAAAGGATAAGGTAGTTTATTTTTATAGATATTCAAGAGAAGAGACTTGCAAACCTCTCTCTGCTGATTCAAGTATGTTTGGCAATGATCCACAAAGTGGAAGGCAGAAGGTCAGCTCAGTATACAAGGCACTTCCTGTGGAAAGTTACTACTTAATCTCAAGGACAAAAATAAAAAAGGAGAGTAGCAGATTGACTGGGTTGCTGGTGTAGTCAGTACCCGGCTTCTCACTTCCATCCCAGTCCCTAAGCCAGAAGACAGAAAACAACGCAAAAAAGGTAATTAAATTGGGCTAGCCCACTCTTCAAGTCTAATGTGTGTACCTCCCTCATCTAGCTGTTCCCTTCATTTGGTTTAGATAAAAATATAAATCATATCAATATACAAACTTCTAAACTCTCTCTTTTCTAAAAGGCTCAAAGGAAGAATACACCTAAAGAAAAGTTTGAGCACCAAGAATAACCAAAAATGAAACCATTCAACCTTTCAATGATAGCAGACCAAAGCATTGCTACCTCTTTTGCTACTGACTACATATCAGAAGGAGCTACCCAGTAAAAGACCCTGGATACAAACCTCTTTGGTTATACCTCTAGGCGTAAAGTCCTTGATAGGAGGGACCACCTTTTTTATCCTAGCATTTTTTACAGTCTTAATAAGTAGCTACTGAATGAATAAATGCTTAAATAGCAGAAATGACCCTTTTTCTGGATTATCTCAGCATTACATTTTCATACACAGTTGTGTATGTGTGCAAAATCAACCTATTTTAAGCACCCCACTATTAAGTTGTTAAACTTAATAAATACTGAGTATCACCACTACTCAGTGCTAGTCTCCTAATGTCTTTCAACGACTTAATCCTCCAAAGTGGGTTCTCCAGGTTTCTTCTGACAGAAAGAAAGGTATTAGGTGCCTATTTCTTCCTTATGTTTCTAATTTCTAGTTTCTTCTACTTTCTCTCTCGTACAGTTTTTTAAAAAGTCATAAAATAGAAAAAATTGTCTATAATCACCACCATCATATCTATTTTTTAATAGTTTTCAAATCTCTATCATTGCTACTATGAAATCTTTATATAATTTATACTTAAGCATTATCCCTGCTACAACTTCTTCAGCCTAGGCTGGTGATTGTTAAAGCGGAGTGAGCTTGAAAATCATCAAGAAGCTTCTGAGTCAACAGGTGCTGACTGGGACCCAGGTTGTGAATTTTAGAAAACTATCCTCAGGTGATTCTGGGGTGCTCCTCTGGGTAAGAACCACTGGGTGAATGCAGCCTACTTTTATAGTAAGTATAAAAGATATGTATATAATAGATTTCTTTCTTTCTTTTTTTTTTTTGAGTTGAAGTCTCACTCTGTCACCCAGACTGGAGTGCAGTGGCACTCTCCCAGCCACTGCAGCCTCGACCTGCTGGGCTCTGGTGATCCTTCCACCTCAGCCTTCCAGGTAGCTGTAACTACAGGCACGCGCTACCACGACCAGCTAATTTTTTTGATTTATTGTAGAGATGAGGTCTCACCAAGTTGCCCAGGCGGGTCTTGAACCCGCGGGCTCAGGTAATTCACTCACCTTGGCCTCCCAAAGTGCAGGATTACAGGCTGAGCCACCGAGCAATAGATTTATTTCTAATCCATTATACTCAAGGTACAATTAAGACCTAGCTTACTTAGGTCTTAATTGTACCTTGAATATAATATTAAAACATTAAAATCTATGAAAGTTTTTGAATTAAGAAACTTTCATGATCATTGCTGGGAAGATCTAAGTTCACAAAATATTTTTCCCTCTGAAGCTATTCATAGTAAAATGTGGTCTAATAGTCCAAGAAATACCAATTTGGTTTTTATCTTATAGTAGCACGGTCGTGCTGGGTTTTATCTTATAGCCAATAGCCTGGTTACTGAACAATATGCACTTATGCATTTTAGTAATAGATCTTTCTCATTAGCATTCATAATAAAGTTTTAAGATTGGAGATTAAGATGCAATCCCAAAAATGAATATGTAGCAATAAAATCTCATTAAGTGCAAGGAGTAAAGGGCCTGTGATTTGGAAAATATAAAAGATCCAGACTACAGTTTTAATTTCACCACTACCCACTCTCAACTTGAGCAAGCTTTTTTTTACTTCTCTGTGCCTCTATTTCCCCCATGGAGGTTGGGGAAATAGGATACCTTGGACCAATGGGAATCCAAACACCCAGTTTCTTTTCCAAAAGTATTATTAAACTGAAAATGAAAAATATGGTAGTTTGAATTCTTAGAAAGGTCCCATATGGATTCAGATTGTTCTTCTTATAACCAGGATTAAAAAATACATAATCAGGTCACTTATTCAACAGACTTCAACTGAATGTCTGCTCTCCACAACTCCCAAGGTATGACTATTCAGTTCTGATTTTTATTTTGCGGTTTATAAAGCATACTCATTCATATATCATTTAATCATCACCACAACTCTATGAAGTTGTCTGGATATGTAATGTCATCTCTATTTCACAGATAACTAAACTAAGGTCAGAAAGTTAAGGACCTGCCCAAGATCACACAACCAGTTAAACAATAGGTTTTCTAAGTCCAAAGTTTTTGCATTTTCTCTTATACACAAATGAAGTGACTTTAAAAATAACAGGTATACTTACACTTTTAAGAACATACTCCCCGCCAAATTTATTTATTTTACTAAATGGTTCATTATGGGATTCTTTAAATAACCATCCAGTCTAAAACCCACTTAAGTACACCATAAATACACAATAGTAGATATGTCATACTATATACAGAATCACAAAATATATTATGGTTCTCTTTTTATAAATAGAAAAAGTGAAATCCAGAAAGGATTAATGCAGCTGTAATAAGTTAAATGCAGCTGTAATGAAAAACATGCTAACTAAACACCAAGAGACATAAAGTCTCAGGACTTTCAGCCTAGACTGTTTTCTACTATATAGTAATACTTCTTATCAACTTGGACAGGTTCTTTATCTCTCCTTTTTTATAGCTCAGTGAGGAAGACTGACCATATGTGAAATTCCAAAGAGACAGAAAAGAAGTGAAAGAGAAAGAAGCCAGACCCTCTACTGATATCATACTGGAATGGGACTTTGGCATTATCTCTCAGCTATCATTAACAGTGGTGGTGTGTGGGGAAGTTAGGGGAGGAGCAGAAAGCAGAGGGAGACTGCCTGGAGACCAAGGCTCTAGTTCTGATCCTGCTAAACCTACCATGGGAGTCATTTCATAACCATAAGCCTTAATTTCCTTATTTATTCATTCACTTAATTAATAATCCTCTACTGAGCACGTACTATGAGCCAGGCACTGTTACAGGTACTAGGGGTATGACAGTAAATGAAACAGAAAATTCCTACTTTCTCAGAGTGTATGTTCTAGTTGCAGTGAAGCAACACAGATGATTAAAAAATGTGTAATATGCAAGATTAGAGTAGCCACTAGCCACATGTGGCTATTAAAATTTTCAAAAACTGCAAATTCAGTACCTCCACCTCACCAGCCACAATTCAAGTGCTCAATAGCCACATATGGTTAGTGACTACCAGACTAGAAAGTGCAGATACAGAGCATTTCCATCATCACAGAACATTCTATTGAGCAGCACTGTGAAAGAGTGATGGGGAAGGGATGCTAGTTTACATGGGGTGTCCAGGGAAAGCCTCTCTGACAAGGAGGCTTTTTAATGGAGACCTGAATGAAGTCAAGGAATAAGCTAAGTTGATAATTGGAGGAAGAGCTTCCAAACAAAAGGAAATCCTTTCTTTGTGGGATTGTGGCATTAAAATTTGGATTCAAAGTTCTTCAAAAAATCGCTTGAAATTTTAGTTTTATTAGAATAAGCCACAGTACAAAAGAAACAGAAACAATTCCATTTTCATTTTGCAGAAAGCAATACTTCCATGTTAAAGCATTTACTGAAGACCCACAATTTTCGAAACAAAAAATAGAGAGTATTTTCTTTTTGGTTACTTTAGTCAGACAATGCTGAGTTTCCTACAGCCATGAGATCTCAACTCTAACATAACTCTGAAGGTTCTTGTCAAACCCCTTCTTGAAAGCTAAATTCTCCCCTCCCAAATCTGCTGAATGCCTCTCAATTTATTAGCATCATTTACTCCCTACAATGGGAGTTGAAAATTGTTATTTTATTTTTACTGGCATTTAAGCATATGAGATTAACCAGGTGAACTACATTTTAGATAGAATGTTGCCCAATTGCTACTAAATCTGTAAAGCAATACAAAACTTTGAAGCAATAAGCTCACCATTTCATATCTTAAATCCCAGGGCTCTCATGCACTCCTTGTGGGCCTCAATTAGATGTCCACAGTGTTCTTCTCCTTTTTCAATGATACTATAAAAGAAAATGTACTTGTTATCTAAATAGGCATTAAGCACATTAGTAAATAAGTATGCATAACAGTGATGGGGAGTGAGGTAGAACATGGGTATGATGGAATATAGTTAGTTTTAAAAAAAATGCTATTACATCAAACAGCTTTGTTTTCATCTGATCTTGTGATACTTCTATGTCTATTAAAATGTTCCATAGATAACTAATTTTGGGGGGAATCTGATTAGAAGAAATAATTATGCATATCAAATATTGCCTTTAGTCTATATCCAAGAAATAACACTTCTATAATGAAATTAGCTAAATTAGTAAAATATTCATGCTAAATGAAGAGCACAGAGAGTAGCTCAATGTGTTGCCTACTATCACAGAGGAATTATCTTTTTGACTCTGCCCTACATTCAAACAGACCTAAATAAATTTACTGCCAATCACAAGACATGCAATACCATAAGCATCAAAAAAGATCTGGTAGCAGAAGACCAAGATAAACTCCCACCAAGATAATTACATAATTTTTAACTTAAAAAATTCACAAAGTAAAGACCAGGACCAGACAGCTTTATTTCTAAGGCCTTAAATTGTAAATTCAGTAAATAATTAAGTTAAGCCAAATTTAATTACAAGAAGAAACTGACTCCTGACTATGGGTATATGGGGAGAAGCCATAGTGGTCTGAGGTGCTTGACACAAAAGAAATTTAAAGAAGGGAATAGGTTCATCTTCCATCAAAATTCTACACCTCCTTCAATAGGTCAAGGGCTGCCTGCAAATAGGGAAACTGCCTGGGACAGTGAGCTCCTTAAGAATAGCTAGATCGCTTGTTGCTACACGTACCGTGCCAGGCACTTGATGTGGCTTATATAATTAAAGGCTTTACAGTAACTCTGGAGGCAGATACTTTTATTAGGCCCAATTTACAGACATATAAGGCAAGTGTGTTAAATAACTTGCTTAAGGTTGCCAAGTTGGTGGATCAAAATTCAAACTTTGATTTTGGATCCCAGGCTCAATATACTACACAAAGGTTCAATAGCACTTATTGCTACCATTGGGGCAATTTCTGTATGAGACTGCAGTCTCAATTCTCCCTTCACAGAATTATTTACAAAATACTGGGTATTAATAAAAATACTGAGCTTCTATACTCTTATTATCCCATTATACCATCTATAATTTATCTACTTATATCTACTATTTCTCTACTTTGGGAGGACAGAAGGGGCTAGAGGGAGAGGTACACAAACACATTATCTCAGGATTCCTAATGAGACTTGCTCCACAATAGAGGCCATATATGGGGGGGGGTTCCCCCCAAAAAACCCAGAGTTATCTTTTGGAGGGTGGGCCCCTTGTAGTACACTTAGAATTTATTCTTCCAGATCAAACAGTCAACAGAAGTTTTTATCTGGAAATTTTGGGAAGACTGCATCACAGTTTGAGGAAGAAACGTCCTGAGTTGTGGCAAACAGGTGACTGGTTCTTCCATCATGACAACGCACATGCCCACACTGCACTGAGCGGTCAGCAGTTTTTGTCCCAAAACAGCATGAACTCTCCGCCAGAGCAAGTTTATTTCCCCTATGAAAAATGTCCTCAAAGGGAAACGTTTTGCCGGAGTGAGGAAGTTAAAACAAAAAACAGCAGAAGCGCCAAAGGCATCAAAACTGACGTTCAAAAACTTGAGCAGGCGGGGCTCAGTGGCTCAGCTTGTAATCCCAGCACTTTGGAAGGCCGAAGCAAGTGAGTTACCTGAGCCCACGGGTTCGAGACCAGCGCGGGCAACTTGGCGAGCCCACGTCTCCACAATAAAAATAAAAAATTAGCCGGGCGTGGTAGCACACGCCTGTAGTTCCGGCTACTTGGAAGACTGAGGCGGAAGGATCGCCGGAGCCCCGCAGGTCGACACTGGGGTGGCCGTGAGCATGCCACTGCACTCCAGCCTGGGCGACGGAGTGAGACTCCAACGCAAGAAAAAAAAAAAAAACCGAACAGTGGAAAAGCACCGCGATAGGTGTATGCATCACAAGGAGAGTACTCTGAAGATGACTGAAGTTTAACCATATAAAAACACACTTTTTGCCGGGCTCGGTGGCTCAGCCTGTAATCCCGCGCCTTGGGAGGCTGAGGTGAGTGGATTGCCTGAGCCCGCGGGTTTGAGACCCGCCTGGGCAACTTGGCGAGACCTCATCTCTACAATAAATCAAAAAATCAGCCGGG
>CAUYQG010171633.1:0-21674 GCA_963574415.1 Tarsius wallacei | reverse complement strand
TAACACAGTATCACAGACGGAGGTGCTTAAACAACAGAAATGTATTTCTCACAATTCTGGAGGTTGGAATTTTGAGACCAGGTTGCCAGCTTGGTCAGGTCCTGGGGAGGGCTCTTTTCCTGATTTGCAGATGGCTGTCTTCTCGCTGTGTCATGTGGTGGAGAGAGAGAGCTAGCTTCTGTGTCTCTTCCTCTTTTAAAAGGACATGAGTTCTTTATCAGTGCAAGGAGGTTTTTGACAGATTCTCTTGGGTTTTCGAGGTATAGAATCATGTCACCTGCAAAGAGGGATAACTTGACGTCCTCTTTTCCTATTTGGATACCCTTGATCTCCTTCTTTTGTCTGATTGCTCTAGCTAGGACTTCCAAAACTATGTTGAACAGGAGGGGTGAGGGTGGGCATCCTTGTCTCGTTTCGGTTTTCAGGGAAAATAGTTCTAATTTCTGTCTGTTTAGCAGTGTGTTGACTGTGGTTTCTCATAGGTGGCTCTTACTATTTCGAGGTATGTTCCATCTATGCCTGGACTTTTGAGGGTTTTTATCAAGAAGGGGTGCAGGGTTTTATCAAAAGTTTTTTCCAAGTCTAATGATATAATCATGTGGTTTTTGTTTTTACATCTGTTGATGTATTTAATTACATTTATGGTCTTGCAAATGTTGAACCAGTCCTGCATCCTGGGGATGAAGCCTACTTGGTCATGGTGGATGCTTTTTGAGATGTGTTGTTGGGTCTGGTTTGCTAGGATCTTGTTGAGAATTTTAGCATCTATGTTCATCAAGGCTATTGGCCTGTTGTTCTCTTTCTTTGCTGGATCTTTACCTGGTTTGGGTATCAATATAATGTTAGCTTCATCAAATGATTTGGGGAGAGTTCCATCTTTCTCAATTGCCTGGAATACTTTCAGTAGGATTGGTGTCAGTTCCTCCTTGTATGTTTTGTAGAGTTCAGCTGGAAAGCCAACTGGTCCAGGGGTTTTTTTTGTAGGTAGTTTTCTTATGACATAGTCGATTTCCTGAATTGCTATTGGTCTATTTAGGGTCTTGATTTCTTCTTGTTTCAACCAGGGCAGGTTGTATAATGTCAGAGAGTCCTCCATTTCCTTTAGGTTTTCAGTTTGTTTCCATACAAGTGTACATATGCTGCAGAGGATGAGGCAAAAAAGGGAACACTTCTACATTGTTGGTGGGAATGTAAACTAGTAAAGCCTCTGTGGAAAACAGTTTGGTGATTCCTAAAAGATTGAAAAAAATCAACCTTCCATATGACCCCATAATCCTCCTACTGGGAATATACCCAGAGGAACTCAAATCCCTCTATGAAAAAGATCCCTGCACACGCATGTTTATTGCAGCCTTGTTCACAATAGCAAAAACATGGAACCAACCGTGCTGCCCATCAAAAGAGGACTGGTTAAAAAAAAATGTGGTACATATACATGATAGAATATTATGCAGCCTCAAAGAAGGAGAAAATTATGAACTTCACAGCAACTTGGATGGACTTAGAGTCTATAATACTGAGTGATCTATCACTGAAACAAAGAAATGAGTACCACATGTTCTCACTCATAAGTGGACCTTGAACAATTATCATAATACTATAAGAAAAGGATTGGCAATAGTGGGAATCTGCCAGGGCAGGGGGGCATACCTCATCAACAAGGGTACCTGCATAATGAACATTTGTATACCTAACCCTGAATTGTACCCCACATATTTAAAATTAAAAATTAAAAATAAATAAATAAATAAAATAATGCTTAGGCGTAGAGACAAGTAAGTAAATAAATAAAACAAAAGGACACCAGTTCAATTGGATAAGGGCTACTCCTATGGCCTCATTTAACTTTAATTACCTCCTTAAAGACCCCTATCTCCAATATCACCCGTGGGGGCGTTTTGGGTTTCAACATAGTAATTTGGGCGGGGGGGGGCACAGCTTAAACCATAGCCATGATGGTTTAAATTCGAAAATATGACAACAAAGCCTGAAAAAAAAAAAGGATCAAGGACTGTGGACATAAAAATGTAAAACTTCTGACAGAGGTCATAAACAAACCAAAAAAATGTAAAATGGGCAAAAATATTTGTAACATATATGACATACCTATCATTAATATCTTTAAGATACTATAAAATCTGTAAAAAAGCATTAAGAAATAGGAGATCACCACAGATAAGGGGAAAAGATATGATTAATCCAATCACCTACAAAGGATAAAAATCATATGAAAGGATACCCCGACCCAAAAACTTAAAAAAAAAGAAATAGGAAAATGAAGTCTCTCTCTGACCTTTAAGAGGTATCCAGACCTGCTGACACCCTTATTTTAGTCTATTGATACCCATTCTGGACTTCTGACCTTCAGATGAAAAACGTGGTTTAAGTCACCAAATTTGTGGTCATTTGTTACAGTAACCATGGGAAACAGTGAGGAAGTGGGGACACTTACTGGGGTGTAACAGAAAAGTGTGTATTAACATCTAAAATGTGAACATTCTTGTACTTAAAAAGTGTAACTTTTATGAATTCATTCCATGAAAATAATCATGCAATTGTTCTTTCTCTTTTCCTTCAAGTAGAGGAAAACTAGATACAACTTGAGTGGACCCATCATAGCCATAGAATAGAACAACCATTACTAAGTGTCTTTGTCCATTTGGGCTGCTATAAAACCATCAACAGAGTGGCTTGTAAATAGGAGATGTTTATTTCTCACGGTTTTAGAGGCCGGGAAGTCCAAGATCAAGGCGCCAGCACATGTGGTGTCTGGGAAGGGACGACTTCCTGGTTCATAGCCAGGAGGCTCTTTTATAAAGACACCACTCCCATTTCTGGGAACTCTACCTACATGCCCTAAGCACCTCCCAGAGGCCTCAACCTCATCACATTGGGAGTTAGGTTTCTACATATGAATTTTAGCAGACATATTCAGCCTATAACACTAAGGATAAGAAAGGCCATTATATATTCAAAGAGTAAAAATTCTCCGCTGAATATCATTACAGAAAAGTACATTCTCGGTGATTTCAGTTTTGAAGAGGGAAAAAAAGTGCATATACACACACCATGTGAAAACAATCAGGATGGGTATATCCGTGTATTATCAGTTGTATTCTTATGAGTGAGAGCACAGAGGAATGGCACTTTCCACCACAATTATATGCTTTTATACCATTTAAACTTTATAATAATTAATAAATGTCAGTTCCTGATTGAAAAAAGACATTTGCATTGGATCGTACTATAAATGAAACAATATGTAATTTCAGCTTCAAAGTAATTAGGAAGAAGTTAATCATAAAAAGTTGTTCAACTTAGCTTCCTTGGACTATTTGAAGGGGAACAGCAGAAACAGAAACACCAGACTCACTGAATTCACATGACATGGTTCAGGCTTTTTTGCAAGAAGTTGCGCCTTAGCCTTTGCCCCATATAAGAAAATAAAAGGGGCCAGGCGCGGTGGTGGCTCAAGCCTGTAATCTTAGCACTTTGGGAGGCCGAGGCGAGAGGACTGCCTGAGACCAGGGGTTTGAGACCAGCCCAGGAGAGTTGGCGAGACCTCATCTCTACAATAAACCAAAAGATTAGCTGGGCGTGGTAGTGCGCACCTGTATTTCGGACTCCTTGAAAGGCTGAGGCGGAAGGATCACCTGAGCCCAACGGGTCAATGCTGGGGTGGTCGTGAACATGCCACCGCACTCTAGTCTGGGTGACAGAATGAGACTGTGACTCAAGGAAAAAAAAAAAAAGAAAGAAGGAAAAGAAAAGAGTGTCTCTTGCCACCACGCCTATCAGGCAGAGGAAAACCAGATTCCCTGTTTATATCAGGGTCCTTGAGGGCATACTAGGGTAATGCCATCAACTTAATGTTGTTCATGCTTTCTTCCCCTCTTCTTTTGATTACAAACAGACCAGGTGATGGGTTAGGAAGAACTTTGAATTCAGTGAAAATTATCATCAGCTTTCTGAATAAAGTTGTTTGCAATGTAACAGAACCAACCTCTAAAAGAAAGCAATGCCCCAAATGGGTTTAGTCCACATTCGATACATACCATTAATTTACCCTGCCACTAATTGAACTGTGGATATAAGTGAGGAAGTCATCTGAAAACTTATGGATTCTGTGGCCATTGCACAAAACAACCTCCTACTATCCCTTGCCTTTGATGGCTTCTATTACATTCTAGAGCTCTAAGAGAAATAAGCCTGTCAGTACAAAATGCCTTCAAGGGCTCTCCCCCTTCAGAACTGCTGAGAAGACATAGAATTTGTTGACTGGGAGGAGGCGATCAGCGTGTCCCCCAGAGACAGCATCAAAGGCAGATTCTGTAAGCAAGCGCGGATTTAATGTGCTCTGTCCGCCATCTTTCCTCTCTGGCACACCGGCCTTCCCCTAGGACTGACTCTCATCAAACTGACAAAATGATCATCTCCGGACTCACAGTTAGGCCCAAGGATTTTTCCAAAGACGAAGGTGGCTTTGAAAGATAATACACAGCTCATTTTTACACTTGAGGCCCATAGCCTGTGTGTCTTAGAAGTTGGCTGGCTGAAAACTCTCAGATGTAGCCAGCTACCTCACTCAGTTCTTTTCTTAAGCCCAGGAGGTTAAAGGCTATTGGGTTTCATGGGAAATAAACTAAATTTCAAATTAACAACAGTGAACTCCCATTCATGGAGACTGGTCACAGAAGGGATTGTTTGGGTTGGCAAAATCGAGTGGTTAACTCAGAGTGACTGTATGCAAAGTTGGCTGACAATAAGGCAAGTTATTTAATCTCCAGTGCCTCAGTTTCCATATTCATAAAATGAGCAGTTATTATTGTACTTATACAGGAAGACTGTTGTAAAAACGAATTGAATTAACACATGAAAAGTACTAAAAACACTGTCTGATATATCATGAGACATGGTAAGTGTTAGCTACAGCAATCAGAGGAAAGTAAGTTGTATCACTAATATCACATATCAGATTACACATTTTTATAGAAACAAAATTATTAACATGGACTGCTCAAATTACTGGGCATAGGTTAATTCCCTTTCTGTGCTGATCCTTAGAGGATCCTTGGTTATCACTAGATATCTGAATTATCCATATCATTTCAAAACATATACAGAAGGTCTACTATTTGCTTTTAACAGAGGGATTAAAAAATGAAGCTGACCTTAAGAAGGTCAAAGTTAAAGAGACTGCCCAATATACAAATGCTTATAACGATATTTATCATGTGGAATGATTGATATAAGCACCGTTATAGAAACATGGAATGGGCCATTATGGTAAGGTGGCTAATGTCCTCTCCAAAGATATCCATGTCTTACTTTCCAGAAACTATAAGTATGTTTTATTACATGGCATAGAGGAATTAGGCTCACTAACCCACAGACCTTAGGGTAGAAAGATTATTCTGGATTTTCTGGGTGGGCCCAATATAAACACAAGGGTCTTTAAAAGCAGAAGAGGGTACAGAAGAATAGGTTAGACTGATACAATATGAGACAGAGTAAACCAGCCATTGTTGACCTTCAAGACGGAGGAAGAGGACCATGAACCAAGGAATACAGGTGGCCTCTAAAACTTAGAAAGGACAAGGATATGAATCCTACTAAAAGTCTACAAAAAGGAACATGCCCTGCTGATGCTTTGATCTTTAGCCCAGTAAGACCCATATTAGATTTCAGACATACAGAACTGTAATAAATTTCTGTTGATTTCAGACACCAAATTTATGGCAATTTGTAACAGCAGACATAGAAAATGAACACTGAATAGGAGCCAACTTGTAGGTGATGGACAGGAGGGACGTTTCTGGGAGGGGTCATGGCTGAGCTGAGTGTTAGAGGGAGAACAGACATTACGTATAGTGAGGACGTTCCCTCTGGGCAGAGGATCCAGTTTCCAGAAAGACTAAGAGGTGAAGTTCCATTGATCCGATCCAGTGAGCACTGTTTGAGGAGTGGAATGAGGCTGGATACATAGGCAGAGGTTTAGTCATGGAGAGCTTGCCATAGTAGAAAGTCCGGTTTCTAGCTCATAAAAAAAGGAGGCCTTAGAGGACCCTTAATCCAGGGAAAAAATAGGGTCAGTTTTGTGTTTTACAAACATCATTAGATGTTGGAGGACAGAGGGTGGCTTAGAAAGAGCAGGCCAAGAGAAAGGAGGCCATGTAAGAGATCCAGATGAGAGATAGCAGAAACTGACTAGCAAGAAAAAGAAATCACCAGATTTGGGGAATACTAGCAAGCAAAACCAGGAGGCATTAGTGATGGCTTGCATATGCAGCATGGGGGTCAAGAAAGAATGCAAAATGTTCTCTGCATTTCTAGCTTGGGTGACTAAGCAGATGAAGGTAGCTTCAAAGGAGATGCAGCAGGGAGGAGGAGGTATTGATTTAGAGGGAAGAGGACGACTTTCCTATTGGATGATCTGGACGACCAGAGGGAGACACGTAGCTGACAGCCCAATAGGTGCATCTGGAACCTGTGGGAGCCTGAACTGATGAGGTGGATTTGACATCTGAAATGAGGAGCCTCTATCAGCACATAGGAGATGACTTTAAATACTATAGACTATCACATAGACTGGATGACATCACTCCAGAATGAGAAGAATGATGGGCTGAAGATAGAACCCTGCATGTAAGAGGTACTAAAGGAGATGCTTATAGAAAAGAGAGAGGACCAGGCTCGGTGGCTCAGCCTATAATCCCAGCACTTTGGGAGGCAGAGGTGAGTGGATTGCTTGAGCCCGTAGGTTCGAGACCCACGCGGGCAACTTGACGAGACCTCGTCTCTACAATGAATAAAAAATTAGCTGGGCGTGGTAACGCGTGCCTGTAGTTCCGGCTACTTGGAAGGCTGAGACAGAAGGATCGCTGGAGCCCAGCAGGTCGAGGCTGTGGTGGCCAGGAGCATACAACTGTAATCCAGTCTGGGCGACTGAGCGAGAGACCAACTCAAAAAAAAAAAAGAAAAAAAAAAGAAAGAAAGAAAAGAAAAGATTGAGGAGAAATGAGCAGAAAACAGCATGAGGAATTACTAGCTAGTTGGTGTCCCAGGGGTCCAGGGGTCAAGGAGATAGAGTTTTAAGAAGGGGGGATTAAACTGGGACAAATGTAACAGGGTCCAGGAAGATAATAATTGGATGATAAAAATGATAACGGCAATGATGAAAGTCATGATGATGATCATATAATATAATAATAATGACAATAGCAGCTAGCCTTCTTGAACATTCTTTATGAGTAAGTACTATAACTTACATAACCAACACATGTACCAGAAACTGCTTTATAAATTTTAACTCACTTAATTACTATAATGACCTTATGAGGCAGATACTATTATTAGCCTCATCTTACAGATAAAGAAACAGAAACACAGAGGGGCCAAGTGACTTGCCCCAGATTACTCAGTGAGGGAGTGATAGGGCTAAGACTCTCCAGAGGCCATGTTCTTAACCACGAAGCTTTGCTGTCTCGCTTTCTATCTCATTTAATTTTTGCCACATTTGAGCCAATAAGGTAGGCTCTGCCATCATCTTAATTAAACAGATGCAATAACTGAGGATTAGCAAAGTTAACCAACTTACCCAAGGTCAGCCCCAGTGGTAGACCTGAATGGGTGAGATCAGCCTCAATGGACTGGTCTGCATATTGAAACCCACTAATGTGGACCAGAGGAAGCTGCGGATGGAGTCTCTCACAAAGCCTGGGTTTCCCTTTCTCAGCAGATAGGGTGAGGAGCTAGGCTGGGAATGGCTTAAAGTTTTTAAGATTTGGTTCAATTCTGGTTTTTTTCTGTCTCTCAGATGTGGCCTCTTGGGCTTTTGACTGAGAACCTGGTGGGTCTCTGTCTCTTATCGGATTGTGGGAGTGTCTCTTCTGTTCTTTGGAGATTTATTCATTTCTTCTGTCACCAACAGGAGTGTGAACAAATTCCAACTAACTAAACTTTTTGGTTGTTTGGTTTCTGTATGCGTGGTAGGCTGACATAAACTGGGACAGTTCTTTAGATCAGAAATTCTTTTTCAGCTCTACATGGAACATGTTTTAACATACATATCTATGTATTTCTTACTCTACACAAAATACCATAGCTTTCTTCTCTGAGAACAAAGCCTTGCAAAGTCCTGGTGTTCTTGTGCTCACTATCTTCCAACCAGGCTTAACAGAATGCAACTGGGGTCCCCTTTTCCAGGGAACACTGACCACCGTGTATCAGAGGCTGATCTCAGAACAGAGTCAGTACAAACAACAAACAAAGCTGAAACTCAGCTGGGCCTTGTGCCCAAGAAAACCAGCCACACACGAACTCACACCATGGGAGAGGGAGAAAAGGAAAAAAGTTTCAAAAACAAACAGAGGAGAGAGAAAAAGGCTGGCTGAGAAGATGGCTCCACACTGACTACCCCCTCCCCTCCATGAACGCCTGAGAGACAAAGCCTGAGGAAAAAAAAAGCTTCCTGAGTCTTGCCCAGGAAAGGAGCTCAAATCTCTTGACTTATTTGTAAAGCAATAACAGAGACCAAGAGCTCTGACTTTCCCAAGAAAGAAGATGGCTTTGGTTCACGCATAAAAGAAAAAGGGTTTTGCTGAAAAACTCAGAAATGCTTTTAACAACATCAATATTATTTACACGTAAAAGTCTGCCTAATTGAAGCATTTATTTGAAAATGTATAAAGCAGTTAAAGGATGCTGCTAGCTGCTGCAAGAGATAAACCTGAAACCTCAGTAGCACCACATAATGGAAGTTTATTTTTTGCTCACGTGAAGTCCAATCAGTAGATGGGAGGAGGAGGTGTAACACTCTGCTTCAGGCAGTCATTCAGAGACCTAGGCTACAAGTAGTTCTGCCAACTGCAACGTGAGGGTACTAAGCTGCCTTGGCAATGACATCACACTAGCATGAAAGGAAGAGAAAGTAAGTAGAGGATTGTATGGGAGATTTTTATTCACCAGGTAAACAAGTGATATATATATATACTTTTGCCTACATATCATTGGCCAGATAGAACTCGGTCACATGGTGGCATCTAAATACAAAGAGTGCTAGGAGACATGGTCTCTCTCAGCACCCACCTTCTAGCAGAAACTCTGGAACATTAATCATTGGCGTTGGCATCTTTTGCATGTGCCCACTTTCCCTTCCACTTCTATGATGTAGCACGAGGCCCTCACCAGAAGCCAACCAGATGCAGCTATCCGTCTTGGACTTCCCAGCCTCAAGAACCAGAGCTAAATAAACCTCTGTCCTTTGTAAATTACTCAGTTGCAGGTATTTTGCTATGCAACAAAAAATGGATCGATACTCCATGACAACCCAAAACACTAGACTTTTACAAACACTCCCTTCAAGGTTGGTACCCCCATGGCTGAGAACCACAATAGTAAGAATTTCAAGGTATTGACTAATTCTGAACTCTTGCTAGATCAGGTTATCAGAATCATTTCATCAAACAAACCTCCCAGTGACCTCCATTCTGATGAACATTACCCTAAGAAATCTTAGCCTACTTTACAATATCAACTGGGACCATAAAACAATAGGCCAACAACACCCACAGGGTGATATCCATTCAAAATAGTCATCTTGGGGTGACGAGCCACTTATTGTGATGCATTCATTTACACAGTTTTGGAGCTTCCCACTGGAAATCATCTTCAGAGATAATGATACATACAAACATGGAATTTTTTAGCTCAAGGGAATCTCAGAGGTTCCCCAGTCCCATGTCCTATCCAATGCTTCAGCTTCAATCCTTTCTATCCTACTTTTGTCAGACATTCTTCAACCTTTATTCTTTCATTCAGCATCTGTTTTGAGGTGCTGCCTTGAAACTGAGGACAACACAATAATGAATAACAGGGTTCCCACCTTCCTAATTTAATAAGGGAGACTGGATCAATGCAATATAAGTAGGTAAATGCTATAGGTAAGGCAGGAAGGGAGTGCTATGGAAACACAAATGCTGGAGGGACTGAATTAGCTTCAAGAGTAGATACCAGACACTTGATTTGTGCTTTGATGGAAAAGTTTGAGTTTTCCAGACTGAGAAGCTAGGATGGTAGCAAGGGTATCGTAAAGGACTGTGGAGCAGAGGCGGTTCAGAAGACTTGGGAAGAAAAACAGAGTCTGGAAAAGACAGAAGGCGAATGGGAAGGGTGAAGAAAAGTTAGGTGGAAAGAGAAGGCCTGGGAAAATTCTGTGAACAGAGGGCAGACAGAGCCTGGAAAGAAGTCGAGGAAGCAGGCAGACAGAGGGACTTGGAGGGACTTGGAGATGGGGACTTCTGTTTAAACACCTTTAACAAGACAGACTTCCTAATGAAACCAACTCCGTATCTGGGCAGTTTTAGATGTTAAAAAGGTCTTCTCAATACTCAGCCAAATCCTGCCACGAGTTCCTACCCTTCTGTCTTGTTTTTATTCTCCTAGGCACCGAGATCAATCATAATCACTTTTCCAGAGACCAACCCTTCCAGAATCTGAAGATAATTATTACATCTCTATCATTGTCTCCTCTTCTCCAGGCTAAACACCCCCTCTTCATACATATTTTTCTGTGAGTTTGTTTGCAATTCCCTTTTCTTTCTTATCTCACTCCTCTGTGCTGGACATAGTCCAGTTGGTCAACATTCCCCTTAAAATGTGGTACCCGGAATGGAACACACTACCCCAAGTGTGGTTCACCAGTGTTATCTTTGATCTGCATTCAAGCATCAAATTAAGTTACCAAGCAGACATACCACATTACTGAGTCATGCTGAACTTACTGTCAACCATCATGTGTGCTGCTGGTAAGCTCATTCCCTAGTTCGTTCAGGGGCAGATGTTTTTTAAATGTGAGTGCATAACTTTACATTAATCAACTGACATTTCCCCTGGTAAGATCTGGCCTATTTTTCCAGACTTGCAAGGGATTTTAGAATAGTCCTTTTAGTTTTATGATGTTTTGAGCAAGCCTAACAAGCACAAATCCAGTGTCCTTTTTCCAAATTATTGATAATGATGTTTAATGAGAAAAGGCAGAGACAGAATTTCGCAAACTACTGCCAAAGATCTCTCAAAAATAGGCTTTAGTGGCACCTTTATCTTTATCCTTAAATATTCTTATTTTTTCCCTCATACTTTTTCATTTGTATATTCAGGTTCATCAGAGAACGTATATGCAGCCAAACTAGTTTCTTGAGTTTCCCTTATCTGTTTTGCTCCTTTGATTACATAGTCAGAATTTTATTTCTTATAATCTCCTATCTTTCTTAAGAAGAGTGTCCTTTGAATTATTGGCCATACTTTACTACTTACCTTTGCACAGACATTACAAAACTCTGAAGTCATTGTTATATGTCTGAAAACATACCACTTTGCCGCACAGTGTTTTGTTTTTTTCCACATGAATTTTAAAACAACATGGACGACCTTGAAAGGATTCAATCTCTTTAATCAATTTCTTCATTCCTTTAACTCCTCCTTAATGATTAAATAGGTTTCCTTCATTGCTTCACTTGCATTTTAGGAGGTTATGTCAATGAGAGTGGAAGAAAAGGCAAACAGATTTTTCTAGCTTAACAAAGCAACACGATAAAAGACAGATTAGTAAAAAGACAGATCTGTACATTCTACAGATTCTTCACATATGTATGTTTAGTTTATTTTTCCCATGTAGACTGAAATTTTCTAAATGGCAGGAAGGGACTGTATCTTTTCTGAAGAATATTGGTTCCTTTGCTTTATCACAGTGGATGGCAAGTAGACAATAGAGGCTCAGTGAATATTTTTGAACAACAGCAACACAGCTTGCTGTTTACATGGACACATACTTTCATTCACTGGTTGAAACAAGTAAGATATTGGAGATTTGCTCAATGTGTAACATCATTTCTACATAGAAATATCGACAAACATACAGACGTACAGGATAGATCAAAAGATAGTACAAATAAATCAAGTTTAAAAGAAAAAGCTCATCTTGAAGAAATCTCACTGCAAATCTGTCAGTCTGTGGGAACTAAGTATTATAAAGAGTAATGTATTTTACATTAATAAATGTAAATTAATAAATAAGTACATTTACAAACATATACACTTTACTTGCCTGTATCAATGGCATATTATTAAATCTTGTTTTTCAAAAGTTATACATTAAGAAAGACCAGGTCTTGAAATTCATATGGAAGCATAAACAACCACGAATAGCCAAAACAACCCTCAGCAAAAGAAACAAAGCAGGAGGTATCACAATTCCAGACTTTAAACTTTATCATAAAGTTACAGTAATCAAAACAGCCTGGTATTGGTACAAGAACAGGCATATAGAACAATGGAACAGGATAGAGATTCCAGAAGCAAAACCTCAACTTCTCAACCAAGTCATCTTCGACAAAGCCTCCACCATCAACCACCGGGGAAAGGAGAACCTATTCAGTAAATGGTGCTGGAAAAACTGGCTAACCATACACAGAAGATTAAAATAAGATTCCAACCTATTGCCATACACAAAAATCAACTCTAAATGGATCAAAAACCTAACCATAAAACCTCAAACTATAAGAACTTTAGAAAACGCAGGAGACACCCTTATAGAAATTGGAACTGGCAACAAATTCCTGATCAAAACCCCAAAAACCCATGCAATAAGAGATAAGACAGACAAGTGGAGCCTTATCAAACTGAAAAACTTCCACAAAGCAAAAGAAACCATCAAGAGAGCAGGGAGACAGCCCACAGACTGGGGAAAAAATATTTGCCAACCTTATATCTGACAAAAGTCTAGCATCTAGGATCTTTAAGGAACACAAATGAGCTGAAAAGAAAAAACAAATAGTCCCATTAAAAAGTGGGCAAACTATATGAATAGACACTTCTCAAAAGAAAACATACAAGCAGTCAACAGATACATGAAAAAATGCTCAGCCTCACTAATCATCACAGAAATGCAAATTAAAACTACACTGAGATGCCATTTAACTCCAGTCAGGATGGACATCATCAATAACTCAAAAACCAGCAGATGCTGGAGAAGATGCAGGGAAAAGGAAACACTTCTATACTGTTAGTAGGAGTGCAAACTAGTACAACCTCAGTGGAAACCAGTGTAGTGATTCCTGGGAGATCTAAAAATTGACCTTTCATACGACCCAGCAATCCCCTTTCTGGGAATATACCCAGAAGAACTCAAATCACTCTATGAAAAAGATACCTGCACACACATGCTTTTTGCAGAATTATTCACAATAGCAAAAACATGGAACCAACCGTGCTGCCCACAGAAAGTGGACTGGATAAAAAAAAAAAAATGTAGCACATACACACGATGGAATATTATGTAACTATAAAGGACAAAATTATGAACTTCACAGCAACTTGAATAGATTTAGAGTCTATAATACTGAGTGATATCACAGAAACAAAGAACTGAGTACCACGTATCCTCACTTATAAATGGACCCTGAACAATTATCATGATACTGTAAGAAAGGAATTGGCAGTAGTGAGAAATTGCCAGGGAAGTGGAGGGGGGTACACTGCATCAGTAAGGGTACCTGATCTCAAACCAGGTGAAGTGGGGACCATAGTGAGGCCCAAACTTTACCTGTACAATGATCATTTGTATACCTAACCCTGAATTGTATGCCACACCTTTAAAATTAAAAATTAAAAAAAAAAAAGACTGGGTCTCAATGATCTTTGGATTTTAGCAGCTCAAGTAATAAATCAATAGAACGGTACAGTATATGCCACTCTGATAATATGTAAAGTCTTTCACAGCCAAAATCTAAAATTGCAGTTTTCGCCTATATTATAAGCACTTTGAGTCCCCCACATAGCAAAGACTGTTTCTTGTTCACCACAATAAAGTATTATCCTTTATCTTTTCACTTACAAGGTGCAAAAGTATTAAAGATTCTGGTTGCCAAGGGTGAAATGCTACTTTGAACCTGGAGTTCGATTGTTTTGTGAATTTGTCATTGTACCTTTTCTGAGGGACGGGAAGGCAGAGGAGGAAAATCACAAAAGTGACACAAAGCAGATAATAACAGAGCCTCATGACGAATTCATAATGATGTTCAAGGTGTGAGAGAAATTGTTTTCCTCACAAAGAATGATCTCTGATCATCCACCGCCAGTCACAGCTGAAATGACTGTAGCACTAAGAACTCACCATGTTCCAAAAACAGATTAAACACCCACGTCCTGATCTCCAGAGAAAAATGCATATTTTTCTCGATCTACTACAGTGTCTGTGAAGGTGGGGAGTGGGGGGCACGACCTTAGCAGTCAACTGGTTTTACTATCTCTGACAGTTTTCTTTAAATGCATCACCTAAAAGGGGGCTATTGAAATCATGCTTAATTGGGTGTGGGGGGGAGACTTACGAGATAACTAAGTAGACACTCATTTGGTGCTCATGTCAAGTGATAAAAATGTGTGGGTATTAGTTACCCCAAAGCCAAATCACAATTTAAATGGGTCAGCAAATTTGATCTCTTGGCCAGTATTGAGAAAAGCCCCTAGTTTGGACTAAGAGAGAAATGCAAGGATGCTAATATTTGTTGAGAATGTACTAGGTATCAGGCGCTGTTCTGGATGATTCTAAAGTCCATGTCAGTCAACTCATGTAATGATTAATACATTTAATTCAGAGACTAAAACATCAAGAGTAATGGCTCCATGTAAGTTGCACAAGGTTGCAAATGCAGTTAGCAGCAGAGCCCAGAATCAAAGCTCTTTTTTTCTTTTTCATTCCATCTCCCAGGCTGGAGTGCAGTGGCACACTCACAGCCATTCCAGTGTTGACCTGCTGGGCTCTGGAGAGCCTTCCACCTCAGTCTTCCAAGTAGCTGGAACTACAGACGTGTGCTAACACACCCGGCTAATTTTTTTTTTTTTTTGAGTAAGCAGGATTTATTGAGAGGACAGAGAAGCTCCCATGGTGGGAAGGAACCCAAAGGGGATGTTCCTAATTTTTTTGATTTGTTGTAGAGACGAGGTCTCACCAAGTTGCCTGAGCTGGTCTCGAACCTGCAGGGTCAGGTAATCCATTAACCTTGGCCTCCCAAAGTGCTGAGATGACAGGCTGAGCCACTGAGCCTGGCCCAAAACTCATTTTACACCCTTCCAATCACTCTCTTCTGCTTCATCCACCTCACTTTCTTATAGTCATAGATAAACTGGTACAGAATAGGGGAGAATGCATATTATCCACGCCTTCACAGAGACTCTGCTTAGTTTGGTTTAACAAATGGGGCCAAGAAGCTATGGAGAAGGCAAAAAAGAGCCACTGTGCCAGAAGATAAAAGATCCATAAATCTTGACTCATGCTTTGTGTGTTGGGCTTTCATCAATCAGATTATATGCTCCTATTCTCCTGGAGAAGAGTAAGAAAGAAATAAAATATTTTTGAAAGCTCTTTTCACAAAAGAATTATTAGAAGTAATAAATGGGTTCAGCAAGGTTGCAGAATACAAGATCAATATACAAAAATCAATTTTAGTTCTATAAACAAGCAATTAACAATCTAAATATGAAACTAAGAAAATAAAACAATCCCGATTATAATAGCATTAAATAAGAATAAACTACTTCAGAATAAATCTAACAAAAGAAGTACAAGACGTGTACACTGGAAACTACAAAACACTATTGGAAGAAGTTAAAGACCTAAATGACTAGAAAAATATCTTACATTCATAAACTGGAATACTTACTATTATTAAGATGACAATATTTCTCAAATTGATCTACAGATTCAATGCATCCCCTGTTAAAACCTAGCTACTTTTTTTTGCATAAATTGACAAGCTGGTCCTAAAATTTATATAGAATTGCAAAGACCCCCCCCCGAATAGCCAAAACAACCATTAAAGAGAATAAAGTTGAAGAACACACACTTCTCAATTTTGAAACTTATTATAAAGTTACAGTAATCAAGATAGTGTAGTACTGGTGTAAAGATAGTAATATAGCTTTTTTTTTTTTTTTTTTAAAGATGTGAAAGTCTACAAGTAAGCCCTTACACTTATGGCCAATTTTGACAAGGTTGACAAGACAATCTAACAGGGGTGAAGAATTATCTTTTCAACTAATTGTGCTGGGACAACTGAATATTTACACACAAAAGAGTTAAGTTTGACCCCTATGTCACACCAGATACAAAAATTAACTCAAAATTCATTGAGACCTAAATATGAGAGTTAAAGCTAGAAAACATTTAGATGAAAACATAGGTATAAATTTTTGTGACTTTGTGTTAGGCAGTTATTTCTCAGGTATGACACCAAAAGCACAAGCAAAAAAGGAAATAGAAAAAAAAAAAGTAGATAAATTTGACTTTATCAGAATTTAAAACATTTGTTCCTCAATAAAACCATCAAGAAGGTGAAAAGACAACTCAAAGAATGGAAAGCATTTGCAAATAATATATCTGGTAAAAAGGATTTCATTCAGGATAAATAAAGAATTCTTACAGGTCACTAATAAAAAGACAATCCAAATAAAAATGAGCAAAGTTCATCTATGACAAACCTACAGTTAACATCATTCTTAACAGGCAGAAGCTGAACGCATCCCTAAGAACTGGAACAAGACAAAAATTCCTACTCTCACCTAGTCTATTTCACATAGAACTGGAAGTCCTGGCCAGAGCAATCAGGCAGGAGAAAGAAATTTGGGGTATTCAAACAGGAAAAGAGGAAGTTAAATTATTTCTCTTTGCAAATGATGTGAATACCTCCTGTTCTCATGTATAAGCAGGCCCTGAACACTGGGCTTGCAAGCACAGCTGACACACTGGGAACAACTGACACTGGGCACTACTCAGGGGGAGGGAGTGGGGAAAAGGGCACACAACCACCCATTGGGTATCATGTCCACTGCCAGAAGGAGAGAGGGTTTGCTAGAAGCCCAAACCTCACCTGTATGCATTTTACCTGTGCAGCGAATCCTCATATGTACCCCACAACTCGGAAAAAAAAATAAACAAAAACATTTTGTAAAAGGGCAAAGTATTCTTCATAATAGTACATCGTGTATATATATGTACCACATTTCAAAAAAATCCATGTTGCAGCAACTTGGATGGATTTGGAGTCTATCATACTGAGTGGTGTATCACAGAAACAAAGAACTGAATACCACATGCTCTCACTCGTAAGTGAACCCTGAACACTTATCATAATACTACAAAAGAGGGATTGGTAGTAGCAGGACACTGCTGGGGGTGGGGGGCACATAACATCAGTAAGGGTGCCTGGTCTTAATCCAGGCGAAGTGAGGTCCAATGAAAAGTCAAACACTCCACCTGTACCTAAATCACCTATGTATGCAATCCTGACTTGTACCCCACAACTTGAAAATTAAATTAAATTAAAAAATAAAATGGGCAAAGAATTTGTATAGATATTCCTCCAAAGAAGACACACAAATGGCCAATAAGCACATGAAAAAATGCTCAGAATCATTAGTCATTAGGGAAACTCAAATCAAAACCACAATGAAATGCCATTTCACACACACTAAGCCTGGTACAGTGGTTCATGCCTGTAATCCCAGCACTTTGGGAGGCAGAGGCGAAAGGACTGCCTGAGTGTTCTGGGCAACTTGGCAAGACCTCATCTCTACAATAAATAAAAAAATTAGCCAGGCATAGTGGCGTGTGTCTGTGGTTCCACCTATTTGGAAGGCTGAGGTGGAAGGACTGCCTGAGCCCAGCAGGTTGGGGATGTGTCGTGAGCATGCCACTGCACTCCAGCCTGGTTGACAGTGAGATTCTGACTCAAAAAAAAGAATTATTAAGAGCTCACACTAGGATGGATATAATCACAAAGATGGACAATAACAAGTGTGTGATGAAATTGGAAACCTCGTATATTGTTTGCAGGAATATAAAATTTTTCATTTGCTTTGGAAAAAAGTTTGAAAATTCTTTTGAGAGCTAAACATAGAGATACCCTAAGACCCCAACAATTCCACTCCAAGGCATACAACCGAGAAAATTGAAAATTCATACCCACACAAAAACCTGTATACAAATATTTATAGCAGCATTGTTAATAATATCCAAAAAGTAGAAGTCACCCAAAAATCCATCATCTGAAGTATAAAAGAAAACACAGTATATCTATACAATGTAGTATTATAAAAAGAATGAAGTACTGATACATGCTACAACATGGATAACCTTGAAGTTATTAAGATAAGTTAAAGATGTCAATCAAGAATGTATCTTCAAGGTGGCTGACTACAGACATCTGGTATTTGCCTCCCCCACAAAGGGGAGCCAAAACAGAGAGTAGATAATCCCGCTTCAAACTGATCACCTAAGCCAGATCACTGGAATTCCACAGGGAAGGGGCAGGAAATACCTAAGACAAGGAAGGAGAGAAAAACAAGGTAGCCTTCTCTGCTGGGATCAACTGGGAGCCTGGAGAGGTTGTCCAGTGTGGGAACAGGGTAAGTGAGAGACCCCCAGTGGCCCACTCTCCTGCCACAGACTCCTGCAATTCTCACAAAAGGAAAGCTCCTCAACTTTCTTGGGTCCTGAGACTAACACAGGGATCTGCCCGGAGACCATCTGACAGCATAGCTCCAGACAGGAAGCTCACGTTGGATCTCACACACTCCTTGAGTCTTAAGCAGCTACAGCAAGGTTCCATTTTTGAGAGCCCAGTCACTCCCAAGACTACATTCTGCCCTGGGGTCCAATAGCTTCTGCATCTCCACATTCCTGAAGCCCCATTGGCACTCCTCACTCATAATCAGGCCCAATTCCTAGCTGCTGCTATCAGGGCTGAAGTGTGAGCCATTGGCAGTGACCCTGCTGCCCCCAGGGGTAGGGCTGACATGCATTTACAAATGCCCTGAGAAGAAGCTGTCTCACCCACAGCTGCTAACTGGGGCTGAAGTGTGCACTCTCCAGCCACCTGTTTAAGGCTGCTGCCACTAACAGCATCTCAGTCACTGCTGCCCCAATTCAAGCATTCCTCCAGGGGCACCCCATCTCTGTCTACCACAACCAGCACCACCAGGGTCCCATGGATAGGCCCACCCAGCTTGGTCTGTCCAGTGCCCAAACACAAATGGGGATAGCCCTGCCCGATTCATCATTGTTAGCACCTGGGCACTCCTCCTAGGGGCCTGAGGATGGGCCCATCTACCTGCTGCTCCCATCATGGTGGGCACCTACCCACACATGCCACCTGTGGGCCCAGGGACTGGGATGCCCAGCCTATTGCAGCCACTACTAACACCAGTGTGGACTGCTTGGGAGTCAGAGTTGTCCCACCACTGCTACTGCCACTGCCCATGCCACTCCTGTTGTCCAGGGGCCTGAGGTCCCACACACCCACTGCTGCCACCGTCAGCACTAGAGCAAGCCACCTGGTAGCCTCAAGATTGGCCTGTCTGGACCTGCCAACACTGGTACCCGCAAAGTATTTGTATAGACATTTCTCCAAAGAAGATATACAAATGGCCAATAAGCACATGAAAAAATGCTCAGAATCGTTAGTCATTAGGGAAATGCAAATCATACATTGCCCTGGGGCCCAAGGACAGGAATGATCAGTCTGCTGCTGCCACCACTGGGGCCCAAGGACTGGCCCACCTGACATCCTGTCTCCTGCAAAACTTTACCACAACATACTCTAATAACCATACTCACACTGAGGAAACCACAGACAATATTGATACTATCTAAAGCCAAAGAAATCATAAAAGACTATACTACTGCCCATACCCAGAATCAAAGCCAAAGTGTCCTACCCAATCAATACCATAGATATATCTTCGGGAAAAAGTTCGTCCCTAAAAAACAAGTTAAAAAAAATTGAAAGAAGTAACTGTTAGTCCAGATGTACAGATGTCAGTGGAAAAACACAAAAAACATGAAAAGGCAAGGAAATATGTTACCTCCAAAGGACCAAAACAATTCTCCAGCAATAGATTTCAAAGAAAAAGAAATTATTGAAATCCCAGAAAAAATAATTCAAAATAATGATACTTAAAAAGCCCAGGGAGATACAAGAGACACATAGATAACAATACAAATAAATCAGAAAAACAGTTAAGGACATGAATGAGAATTTACCAAATAAATAGTTATCATAGAAAAGAACCAAACAGAAATTATTGAACAGAATAATTCATTGAATGAAATACACGTTCATTTGAAAGCTTCATTAATAGACTAGATCAAGTAGAAGAATTTCAGAACTGGAAGACAAATCTTTTGAAATAACCCAGTTAGACAAAAATAAAAAAAAAAAAATTAAGAAAACCTGTATGACATCATAAAGTGACCAAATATTTGAAGGACAAACTAAATTTTTCTCAGACAAGCAAAACACAAGGGAATTCATCACTACTAGACTGGCCCTATAAGAAATGCTCAGGGGAGTCCTATACCTGGAAACAAAAGGACAATATCCATTATCATGAAAGCAAATAAATGTATAAAACCCACTAATAGAGCAAACACACAACAAGGAAAAGAAAGAACCCAAATGTAGCCATTATAGAAAATGATAAGCAATAAGAGAAAGACAAATGTGCAATATTACAAATATATATATAAAGGGTTTTGTCCACGATTACTAGCTCATAACCTTAGCACTGATTACAGTTTTTTTGTTATAATGTTGGAGCACTTAGGCCTCAGAAGAAGACCTCAGGAAACAGAATCTCTCTCTCTATCTCTCTGACCTTCTCCTGTCCTCCGTTCACCTGCCCAAGGAAGGACTCTAATCTGATTGTAGGTCAAAATAACCTCCTTCCAGAGAGGGTCCTGTCCCACACCCTAGATGATGGAATGCTACCCAGAGAGGCCACAGAAAGCTTGAGCAGACTGGCCTTGCTGGGTTTAAAGCATGTACTTTTTGTCCAATCACATTTTGACGCATGATTGAAGCATGAACAACCAATGAAAGTTCCATAAAAGATTCAAAGGACAGGGTTCGGGGAGCTTCCAAAATGCTGAACACATAGAGGCTGACAGGAAGGTGAACAAAGCTCATCCTTGTATCTGAAGGTGGCAAACCCCAACTCAAGAGGGACAGAAGTTCCTGCACTCAAGACCCTTTTGACCTCACCTCTGAGCTCTCAGTCTGTGAGATTTGACACCATCTTCAGGTAGATAGAATTGGGACTGAATTAGAGATCACCTAGCTCATGTCTGCTGTCTGACGTATGAGGAAAAACCAACACACATCTGGTCACAGAAGTCTTCTCCTGTGTTAATGCTGGTTGTTGTGGTGCAAAAGAGGAGAAAAACATGGTTTGAGAGTTTTTCCCAGACAAAAGGATATACAAAACAAGAAGAAATCAATTAACAAAATGACAGAAATAAACCCTCACATGTCAGTAATAACCTTGAATGTAAATGGATTAAACTTTCCACTTAATAGATATAGATGGCTAGATGAATTTTTTGAATGACCTAACTACATGCTGCCTAAAAGAAACTCAGCTTACCTGTAAATACACATACAGAGCTGGGCTCGGTGGCTCAGCCTGTAATCCCGCGCCTATGGGAGGCTGAGGTGAGTGGATTGCCTGAGCCCACGGGTTCGAGACCCGCCTGGGCAAGCGAGACCTCATCTCTACAATCAATCAAAAAAATTAGCCGGGCGTGGTAGTGCACGCCTGTAGTTCCAGCTACTTGGAAGGCT
>CAUYQG010171632.1:0-24333 GCA_963574415.1 Tarsius wallacei | reverse complement strand
CACACCCGGCTAATTTTTTGATTTATTGTAGAGATGAGGTCTCACTTGCCCAGGCGGGTCTCGAACCCGCGGGCTCAGGCAATCCACTCACCTCAGCCTCCCAAAGGCGCGGGATTACAGGCTGAGCCACCGAGCCCGGCTCATTGTTGCCTTTTAAAATAAATTTTCACAGCCACTCCCACCTTCAGCAACTACCACCCTAATCAGTCAGCAGCCATGGATCATTGAGCAAGACCCTGCACCAGCAAAGAGATTATGACTCACTGAAAGCCTTGATGATCATTAGCAGTTTTTAGCAATAAAGTATTTTTAATTAAAATACGTATAGTTTTTAGACATAATGCTATTGTTCACTTAGTAGACTGCAGTATAATGTAAACATATGTGAACTGGAAAGCAAAACACTATCTCATTGGATTGCAATATTTGCTTATTGCAGTGGTCTGGAACAAGACTCATAATATCTTCAGACTCTTCAATGCTAAAATTATAAGCAAAAAGTAAACTTGAACCATTAGAAATCTAATGTGTGTATGTATATGTGTGTGTGTGTATGTGTGTGTGTGTATGTGTGTGTGTGTGTGTGTGTGTGTGTACACTCTTCTGTTGGTTCTATTTCTCTGGAGAACCCAGAAACCTGGCTAATACAAGGGGTGAGAAGTACATGGAGTCTCTCTAAAACTCCAAACACACGGCATGATCAGGTTTAATGGAGCTAGACAGGGCTCATAAGATCAAAGTGTAACCAGTTCTTAAGTTTGTAAGGAGACAAATGGACACTAGTTACAGTCTTCATGGACTTATAAGAAAAATTTTTCTTTGGAGCTTAGTATTTGGACCACTGTGTCGTGTTTTTTTTATTTTTTCTTTTTTTAATTAGATCTAGGCATATACAATCAGGTGGAATTTCTATCCTTTGTCTGTTCATAGACCTCTCCCACAGCTTCTCTATACTTCACCCCTGGATTGATAGACAGACTTTACATAGGATTGCAAATATTTATTCCTAGAATTTCTTAGTGCAAACTTAAATAATATCTATTTTTGTCTCATCATCTTAGATGATATATGGACCATAATTTATGCTATTACTAATTTTAATAACTTTCTGCTTTATATTTTGTATATATCAGAATAATATAAACTTATAAATAACATTTTATAGCCCTCTAAATGAGCATACATGTCTTTTAACAATTTGTGGGAAAAAAACACCTCATGTTGAGAGTTAGCTTCAGGCTCTTTAATGCTAAAATTATAAGCAAAAGTAAGCATGAGCCATTAGAAATCTAATACTATTTTTGAAAGGTTTTAGATATAATAATCATAATTAACATACATAATTACCTATAGTAACATGAATTATTATGTGACAACATATAAATTATTATATTATGTATAATTGTTATATATAATTATACTACATACAATAATTAACAATTGTTATGCATAATAATTATTTCAAATGATACACCAATTATTATATGTGATCTCAAATACTATTAGGCATAATATTTAGTTCAGTGTCACCGATATTGTAATATATTTTATTCCATAATTTTAAAGATGCTATGGATATAAACACTTTTTTCCAAAAGTGGTAGAGGAAGTATTTTACAAACTTTTTATTTTGATAGTAATAATTCAAATTTGGAAAAAATAATCATGGATGATAGTTTATTTATATTTTTATCAATGCCTGTGTTTTAACTCTTAAATAATTTCAAAGTTAGTAAGTTTGAATTTGAGGTAACATTTTATATAATGTGATCTTCTTGAAGTATAGAAGTAGTTATTGGGTTTAATACTGAATCTACACTAATTAGAATAGTAGCCTGAGAAAGACAAAGAGAAAGAGGGAAAGAGATAGAATTTTTTGAGAATGATAATAGATGCTACATTGATTGGGATACTATTACTGGAAAGACAGCAAGAAAGAGAAAGAGAAAGAGAGAAAGAGTAGCTTAAAGTGTGAAAGATTCCCAATAATGTAGATTCGTTGTATGACAATTAAAAAAAAAAAGACTTTGAGGCCAAATTAATAGAATTAAATTAAGTGTGAGTCAAATTTATATAATCTTGTTCCTTAAATTCTAACTTTGAATGTATAAGATTTCTCTTTTTATCCCACTATATGCATTCTAATTTTATATCCCCATAGTACAAATTGTAACTGAATATTTTATTTTTACTGTTAACAGCATTATAAATATAAATCTAGTTAAATCCTACATTTTTAAATAAAATGTTTTGTTTATACATAGACATGTGCTTCATAATGAACTACTGAAAATAATTAGTATTTTTTTCTTTTATATCTGGCCTTTGGTTTCATCTTTTTCTAGACTGCTGTAATGTGAAGATATACGAACTTTTCTTCTGAATAATATATATGTGGATTTGAATCCAAGTGAAAACATATACCAAATATTAAATGCATATATAACAGAAAATTTTAATGAAAATGTTCATTTTTTGGTAAAAAAAAGTAGAAATTTATTTTTATTTATTTATTTTTTACTTATTATAAAGAAAGCCAACCAGGGAATCAATTAAAATATATATATATATATAAACTACATTCTCTGTCAAAGTAGGAGACAGAAAATCCTGTAAAGTCCATATCTATTGCAAATTGGCCAAAAAGCTAAGCCAGCCAGCAAGACCACATAGGAAGTCAAGCAAAGTGCCTTGGGGGGGAAATCTTGTGGTTTTATATTTTAGAAATCTCTAGCACATATCCACTTCCAGAAGGAAAAAAAGCTTCATTTTGATAAGAATCTGTAGTAAGTGCAGTATTATCACTGTGGATTGAGAAGAAAGATATCACAAAGTGTGTGGGAATGCCCAGAGGTGACTGATCTCATAAAGTCCCTGACAAATACATCTTCCAAAAGTGACTGCTTCACATTTAAAGAAAAATACTATTTATCTTGGAAACAGTGACTGCAAAGAAATCAAAGTAGACTGAGGCCATCAGTAGAAGTTCCCATGAAATAGAGTGGATTCTTAGGGTCACAGGAGGGGTGGCCACACACAGGTGTCATGAATTGAGAAAATAGTCCACCACTGTAATAACCAAGGAGGGAGAACTTAAACTGTGAAGCTTCAAAAACTACTTCCTTTCCACACTCCTCAGAAACCTCCTGCTATTAGTCAGAAAAATGAATTTATTTCAACCCAAATTCCAGAAAAGGAATACTCAAAGTTGCAAAGAAGTAGACTGAAACAAAAATATCAAAATATTAATATACTATCTTCAGAATGATAAAATTTCAGCAGAAAAATGCTTTAATAATGATTATAATAAACAAATTCCAATATGAAGTTAAAAAAACTGATTAATCAGATGTATGAATTAATACCAAACGTAGACATACAGAAATTCAAAAAACAGTTAAACGTAAACTGCAATTTGATGAGTAAACAGCAGTGAAATCAAAAGGGATTTTGAAAAAAATTTTAAAATTATAAATAAAAAATAAAGAAGAAACAAAATAAAATAGACATTCCATAAAACATAATTAGAACACAGAGGAAAGAAACATGTAAATACAGTGATGCAAATATAAAGAAAAATAATACAGTTAATTAGAGTGAAAATTATAGAAGTGAATCATAGGTAAAGATAAATTTAAAATATGCATAATTGGGGTGGACAATAAAAATCTAAAGAAAAGCAATTCAAAATATAATTGAAGAAAAATTGTCTGAAGGTAACACATGGATTAACTCATAATACAAACCCAGTATGTGTAGGATGAACTAGCATCACATTGCCTCAGAGAAAAATAACTGGACCAAACAAGGAAACAATGCAGCTATTATTGGGAATAAGTAATAGCAATCTCTCTATTCCAACCTCAGAAATCTCATATTTAATTTAAACTAATATGAATGAACACATATGTTTAAATCATGTCAGCTTGTTGGAATCGCCTTATATTCACCATATTAATGATGGAGGGATTATCATCCTATGGTCATAAGGATAGTCAAACACGTGACACCAGACTGGACAGATGAGATCAAAAGAAGTTTATAAGTCAGATATACTCACAACTTGGAGGAGAAGAACAGCATATGCTACACAGGGCCACATAAAATTATACTCAGGAACATAGTGAATAATCAGAATTGGAAAAAGGCTTTATAGCAGCAACAGGATAGAGTACTCAATAGGATGGAGTACTTAAGTTTGTGTGGGGAATTTAACTGACTTGTATTTAAAATTCCATAGACTGGCTGGTAACTTGAAGGTGCTGCTTAGGGAAAGCATATAATGGAATATTTTTCCGTAATACAAAAATAAGCTATCAAGTCATGAAAGTCAGGAAGGAAACTTAACACATATTTTTAATTTAAAGAAGCCAGTTTGCAAAGGTTACATACTCTATGATTCCAACTATATAATATTCTGGAAAAAAAAAACAGATATAAAAGAAGAATTAGATAAATGGAGAGATGCCCCATGTTTATAGATAGGAAGATTAGAAAATGTCAAGATGTCTGTTTTTCTCAACAACTTGATATGTCAAATTCAATGCAATCCCAATCAAAATCCCAGGTTATCTCATGGACTTGACAAATGGATTCTAAAGTCTATATAAAGGAACAAAATACCCAGAATAGTCAACTCAATACTGAAAGAAAAGAGCAAAGTCAGGAGACCGACACTATTGGATTTCAAGGCTTACTATAAAGCTACAGTAATCAAGAAAAGGTGGCATAGACAAAAGAATAAAATAATAGATAAATGAAAGAAAATGCAGAGTCTAGAGACAGACCCATGTATAGTCAAGTGATCTTTGACAAAGGAGAAAAAGAAATATAAAACAAAGATAGTCTTTTTGATAAATAGAGCAGAACAACTTGATATTTACATTTTAAAAGAATCTACATATGGACTTTACACTCTTTAAAAATATTAACTCAAAATGGATAAAAGACCCAAATGTAAGACACAAAACTGTAAATCTCTTAGAAATTAACATGGGAGAAAACCAAGATAATCTTGGATAATCCAAAGGTGCTATTTATTTTAAAAAGTTAGATTCCATTGCAGTTAAAAACTTAACCTACAAAAGGAACTGTCAGGAGAATGAGAAACAAGTCACAGACTGAAAATATTTCAAAAGCTACATCTGCAAAATATTTAAAATTTTTTATATATCTCTAACACAGTTCTTGCTTTATTTGTCCCACAGGTATTAATTTAAAACATTTAAATAAAATTAATTTTTTAAAATGTCTTACCATTCATAGAAATATGTATTTAAAAATGAAAAGAGGCTGGGCAGGGTGGTTCAAACCTGTAATCTCAAACTCAGGTGAGGGGATTGCCTAAACCCACGGGTTTAAGAAAAGTCTGGGCAACTTGTTGAGACCTCATCTCCAAAATAAAAATTAAAAAAAAACAAAAACAAAAAACAATTAACCGGGCATGGTAGCCCATGCCTGTTGTTCTGGCTACTTGGAAGGCTGAGGAGGAAGGATTGCCTGAGCCCAGCAGGTCAACACTGAGGTGGCCATGAACGTGTGTGCCACTGCACTCCAGCCTGGGTGAGAGAGTGAGATTTCAATTCAAAAAAAAAAAAGGAAAAGAAAAGAAATACTATATTATTACATAGAGACACTAAGCATGAAAAAGATGTTTCTATTCTCTAGATATACATGTAAACATTTCTCCTTTGAATATCATATTCATTCATATATTTATTGGTTTAAAATATCAATTTTTATATTAAATGTTTTGATGTTCAGTTTAAACATTTTTTTAAAAGTTGAAACACAGAGAATAAAAAGAAATTCTTTATCGGTCACGTCTACTCAACTTTGTCTTGATAGTTGACAAGTTTAATAATTTGGTGTTGGTAATTATAGTCACCTTGTTCTTAGTATTTTCTTCATTTCATGGGGACTAAATATATTCATGTTTAATTTGCATGACATTACATCATTATGTGAAATTGCCTGTCAAAGAAGATCTGAGTTATTTTTTTGCATCTTAATACTTAGTAATAAAAGAGGAGTTTATAACATGAGTTGATTTTAAAGCCAGAAATTATAGATTAATAGAGGAAATTGCTTTTCCTCTTATTAAGTAATCGAATGATTACCTAATACAACATAACTCTTTTTTTCATAGTTTTTTTTTATTATAAAGATGTGGGGTACAATTCAGGGTTAGGTATACAAATGTTGACGATGCAGGTACCATTGTGGATGAGGTATGCCCCTCCCTCCCCTAGCAGTTTCCCTCAACTGCCAATCCCCCCTCCCTCCCCTGACAGTTTCCCACTACTGCCAATCCCTTTCTTATAGTATTATAATTGTTCAAGGTCCACTTATGAGTGAGAATGTATGGTATTCTGTTCTTTGGTTCTGATAGATCATTGAGTATGATTGACTCCAAATCCATCCAAGTTGCAGCAAAGTCCATACTAATACAATATAATACTTAATCCAAAGATAACTACTAAATTTGTTTATGCTATTTTAAAAATCTTATAGATTAAATATAATACTAGTAAAAGTTTTTTAAATAGAAAAGTGGTTAGAGCAAAAATTCCAGCATCAATGTCCGTTGATTTTAAAACTAACTCTGCCATTTACTAAATATAAAACTCTGTACATGTTAAATAATCCTCCAATGCTCCATTTTCTCCATCTACAATATAGAAATAATTATAAATCCTATATCTAAGGGTTGGTGTAAATGATAACAGTACATGGTAAGCATTTAAAACACTAAATTGTTGTTTTCCAGGTTTAGTGAACAACAGTCATTTTATTTTCCAAAAAGTATATATATATGTGAGATATATACATAGACATGTGTATATGTATGTATATTTGTCATTATATTATATATATGCATGTATTCATGTGTGCATGAAAAGTGAGATTGACAGCAATCAGACTATGGATAATAAGATACTAAATTAACCTAAATAAAAATGTGAGTGGAATGTAGAAAGAAAATTAGAATTCTCAAAGTAAATCACCAGATTTGAAACAGTGATGGTTTAATGTTCCTTGAAATTTAAAAAAGACACATTTTATTAATTTTTAAGGGAACATATTTATGAAGCCCAAGGACAGAAAAAAATCTGAAGTATGTTGTTTGTGAATGAAGAGAGTGGATAACCCACATGCTGAATATGTTTGGTGACACTGTAATGTGTTCAATATATACTTTTTATTCCTTTTTTTCTTTTTTTGTAGACTGATTCTTTTAAAAACCTATAATTATATTTCATATAGAGTATAGAGTGGTTAACTTTTCAGTTCTTTGCTATAATTCTGTTCTTTAATGAGCTTCCCTGTACGTATTTACCTAAATAATTCAGGACATAGGCTGAGAGCAGTACAGGTGGAAAGAGCCACTAACAATTTGTTCAAAAATACAAAAGTACTTACATAATACATATTTCTGGAAACATGCACGTTAATCTGTGTTCATTTTGAATCAATGGAATGAGCATGTCAACAATCAGAATGATTTTTCAAAAAGGTAGTTTTTGTTCCAGAAATATTTTATCCGGGTTCAAAAACATAATTATGTAAGATTCCTCAAGCTTTTATTGTTTAAAGGTAAAATCAATGTTGTTTAACAGGTGAGAGAGAAGAAGTCTTTCTAAACTATTTATGTGCTTGCTGATAAATGTTTATTAAATTATACATTTTATGTGTAAAAGTTCCTCAATAATGTGTATTATTAGTATTTCAAAATATCTTTTTTTTTTTTTGAGTTGGAGTCTCACTCTGTCGCCCATACTGGAGTGCAGTGACTGCTCCAGGCCACTGCAGCCTCGACCTGCTGGGCTCCGTCGATCCTTCTGCCTCAGCCTTCCAAGTAGCTGGAATTACAGTCATGTGCTACCATACCCAGCTGATTTTTTTATTTATTGTGATGAGGTCTCACCAAGTTGCCCAGGTGAGTCTCGAACCCGTGGGCTAAGGCAATCCACTCACCTCAGCCTCCCAAGGTGAGGGATTACAGGCTGAGCCACCGAGCCCGGCTTCAAAATATCTTTAAAGTAGAAAAATTTCCATGTTAAGAACAAAAATCCAAGATCTCTGAAACATTAAAAAAATTGGGCATTAAGGAAAAGCAATATTTTTCTCCTGAAACCCTCTTGTGATTATGCTTTTTATGGGTTAACCTATTCAAATATCTTATTTTTAACTTAATGTCAGTACTTTTTCAAGTTGTTTAACAAATTTTAATCATTCTGGACATATTTAAAATAGCTAGTAAAATAATCTGCCAAATTTTAAAATCATTCAACTTTTTTCTAATTTTTTAAACTTGCTGTGGCTATCTAATTCCTTCACCAGCCTATATAAATTTTAGTGAGTTTGTAAATTGCTATGATTCTTCACACAATTGGGATATTGACAAGAAATGGAATTGTTTTAAATCCACTTATCTCTTTGGAATGAATTGCCATTTTAACAAAATTGAGTCATCAAAGTCACAAAATTGCCATGAGTCTGTTTATTTAGATACTATTTAATTTCTGTTTGTAATTTTTTATAATTTTAAATGACCATTGAAAATTATAAATGTCTCACACTTCTTTTGTTAAATTTATTTCTATCTTTTTTGTTTGTTATACTTTAAATAAAAAATATTTTATAATTTATTTTTGTATAGGTCCGTCCTAGTATATAGGAAAAAATGTTATTTGTACATATTAATCTTACATCCTCTCAATTTGCTGAACTCTCTTGTAACTTTTAGTTTATTTTGTAGATGCATTTGAGTTTGCTACATTTAAGATCATGATATTGGCAAATAAAAGATAATTATCTTATCTTTTTCATCTGGTTCCCATTACTTATTTTTTCTTACCTTATTTCATTGGCTGAAATCTCCAGTTCTTTTTTACACAGAAGTTCTCAGAGTAGTCATCATTTCCTTATTCACAATCTTAGAGCTTCACTTCCAGTATATCACCATAAAGGATCATTTTAGCTGTAAGCTTTGCATAGATGCCTTTTGAGAAAGTTCTTAGCACACCATAAACTCTTTGGCAAAGAAGATCTCAAAATAACAATGTTCATATTAAACATTCTTTAAAAAAATGAACTTCTCAGTAACTTTGTAAGTTTTGCTTGCATGCCAAGAAAGCATCTATACAAAATATCAGCTAGAAAACACTATTTCATCTTTAAAAAAAAATCAGTTTTTACAATTTTTCGGATTTAGGTTGATACAAGAATTGAACTGTTTTTGCTTAAATTGTTTCTCTTTCAGTGTACATAAGGTTAATACAGTGTAATGCTGGAAAAAAGGGAATTTTTTTTTCTAAAAGAGTAGAATTAATTTTAAGAGATTAGTGGTGAATGCTAATCATCTCCCCTTTAACAAATAAATGTTTCATTTTTATAGAAAATATATTATTATGTTAAATCTGTACATTGGCATGGGGAAGATGGACATCTTAGCAGTGTTGATTCTTCCAACCCATAAGCATGGAATATTTTTCCATTTGTATGTGTCATCTTTGATTTCTTTGAGAAATGTTTTGCAGTTTTCATTGTAAAGTCCTTTCACTTCTCTGGTTAGGAAGATGCCAAGGTATTTCTTTTTTTCTTTCTTTTTTCTTTCTTTTTTGTGGCTGTTGTGAATGGAATTGTGCTTTTTCTTTGTTTCTCTGCCTGTTTGCTGTTGGTGTATAAGAACCAGGAGGCTCTTGACACTGAATGGAATCAGTAAGAAACTTTTATAGGTAAAATCTGCAATTGGGCTACAAAGCAGGGAGGTAAGCAAAGGGGTGAGGGAACAAGGAACTAAAAACAAAAGGAACAATCTCTTGGATTTCGGTTAACAAGGCATACAATTACACAGAACTTGTGATTAGGGAGCTTTGTAAATGGTCAGCATGATCAGCTCAAGGGAACAAAACTGGGGGTCTGTGGTCATGGGAACGTTACAGCAATCACATGTATACACTGGGAGGTTATTCTTAGGTCAGGCAGGCAGCTAAGATGAAGGATTTAAACAAAATGGAGTTACTCATGTCAAGCAAGCTAGCGCAATTATTTCATTAGCCATTTCATTCTTATGGACTATTTTATGACTATTTCATTCCCCCCTTTTAGTTGTGCATGAGTCAATTCATTGACTCTTCAGTCATAGGTATGGAGTTAAAAAAAACATGCATAAGTTTTACAGAATCAATGCATTGTTTAATAAATTTAATAAGTCAGTTTAGTATGCAAGGTCCTACCTATGAGTAAACCAAGAAAGAGAAGTATAAGAGGTCTGGTCAGGCTGGTAATTAGAGTAGCTAGCCATGGGTTTCAGTTGAATAATGAATGGAACCAATTTTTATTTTTTCCTCTGTCTTGTTTTCTTTTTTCTATATTTTGCCAAACCTTTTGAAGGGAATCTTTTATAATTCCTGATTGGTTAGCATAAAAACAACATTCTTCTCTGAGAGCTACACAGAGTCCTCCCTGGGATAAAAACAGTAGGTCTAAACTTCTGTGGTTTTGGAGAACAACTTCTGCTAAGGAATTTACTTGGTCATGGAGTCAATCTACGGTATCTTGTACAGCCAGTATATCATTATCAAGTTGATGTGTGAGATGAGATACCCTCACCTCAGTAAAGATTAATGCAGCGGTACTTATGGCAACTGTTCCTGTGACACTAAACCCTATTGGAACCCTAAACCATGGACAGGTGGCTTAAGTGGTGGAGGGTCCATAACATGAGGATTAGTATGCCCTGGCCAGTTAAGAGATGAGGAGACCAGGACTTGACTGGTGGTTTCAAGAGAACATGCTTTCAGACAAGGCAGTGGGTTCTGAACCAAACTTAGCCACTGATCAATATAGGGGAACTGATCCAGATGACTGGGGTCCCCTGTAATGACCTTCCAAACAGATTCAGTAACTTTAACCTCAAAAGACCCTGTAGAAGGCCATCCAACATCAAAGGCAGGCCAGTCTGTCTTACAGAGGGTTTGGAATCTGCCTTTTGAGAGATGAACACCGTAGTCCTCAGCAAATACAACAGAAAAATTCTTTAACATACAATCCAGAGGATTGACAGATTTTGAATTCTGGGAAACCATGATGCACAATAAGCAAATAGCACAAAAACAAACAGACAGACACAACGTCTGGACCAAAACAGGAAAGCTATGATCCCTACAACACCTCAGTGAATAAAACAAGGAGACTCTATTCAGCCAACATCTTGGCTCAGTGAATAGTGTCTGAAGGGTGACCTTGTCAGGTGATGACTCCCTTAAACAGAAACAGAAACTGCAGTCACAAGTAAGCAAACAGAAAACCAAAAAGAAAATTCTTACCTCCTAGGAGGTTGTAGATGGACTCAGGTTATTTTGAGACAGTAGCTGTCAGCAGTCATTCCAACCCCTTCAGAGCCAGATGAGAGGTTAAGGAGCCTGAGACTCTCAGGTGGTGCCTCCCCTACACACCTCTCCTTCCAGCCAGGGAGAGTCATGAAAGAGGCGGCTGATTGTGCTGGAGATTAATCAAACTTTCTCACGGAGATCTCCAAATGTTATGACCGAATTGTGAGAAAGAAGCATGCCAGCATGCCTATGTCCAAATCATGAATCCTTTATTAAACACGCCAGGAGGCTCTTGACACTGAATGGAATCAGCAAGAAACTTTTATAGGTAAAATCTGCAAGTGGGCTACATAGCAGGGGTGTAAGCAAGGGGTTGAGGGAACAAGGAACTAAAAACAAAAGGAACAATCTCTTGGATTTCAGTTAACAAAACATACAATTACACAGAACTTGTGACTAGGGAGTTTTGTAGATGGTCAACAGGAATGGTCAACGTGATCAGCTCAAGGGAACAAAGGTGGGGGTCGGTGGTCATGGGAATGTAACAAAAATCACATGTATACAGTGGAAGTTATTCTTAAATCAGGCAGTCAGCTAAGATGGAGGATTTAAACAAAATGGAGTTAATCATGTCAAGCAAGCTAGCACAATTATTTCATTAGCTATTTCATTCTTATTAGTTATTTTGTGATTATTTCATACCTATTTCTTTTGAAATAATAATTTTAAAATCCCACATCTATTTATTTTATTTTACAAAGAGTAGGTGGTTTTCCTTTATTTATACCATCTAATTTCCATCTTCTTAACCACTTTTTCAAAGATATCTCTAATCCATCTTACCTTATCCCTGTCTGTGGTTTACTGGAATATCACTTTTATCCATAAATTCATAGCAAGTAAAAAAAAAAATCAGGAATCCTTATTTTTAAAATATTAAATTTCACAAATTCATTCGTACTTTGTAATATATAACCATATATCTGCTTTTTAAAAACTATTTTATAAAAGAGCTTTCACAGGACATTATGATAATTTAGTCTTATTTGCTTTCTAATCATAACACTACTTGAAATTATTTCCATGAAGAAGTACATGAAACAAATAAATGATCTATGGATAAGGCTGACGGAGATGGGTGACATGAAAAAGAATCACCATACCTAAATAGAACTTTCTTAAGAAGCACAGATAAGGTCAAGTAACCAGTTCTAGGCCACATATTCAGTGGTAGATAGATCCTTATTATTCCTGACTCTGCCAATTGTCTGTACTATGATATTGAAAACATTTATTGAATGCTTTTATCTGTCACTATCATACATTCACTTTTATAAATAAGAAAAGTTCAGAGAGGTCAGCACCCCAGAATCATGAGAAAGCAAATAGCAGAGTCAAAAATCATCATATTTTGAGTTCTAGACATGTTGACATCGTTTTTTAATATGATAAAGATGAGTTTACTGAAAATTAATATTATACTCAACTATATTATTTTAGTGATGATCAATCTCATAAATTATTTTAAGTGGGTTGAAGGAGATAAAAAAGGGCAGGGAATTATTTTATTTAATCTTGTATTTTCACCAATTTCTTTTTTTTTTTTTTTTTTGAGTTGGAGTCTCACTCTGTCCCCCGACTGGAGTGCAGTGGCCGCTCCTAGCCACTGCAGCCTCGACCTGCTGTGCTTCAGCTATCCTTCCGCCTCAGTCTTCCAAGTAGCTGGAATTACAGGCACATGCTACCATGCCCCGCTAATTTTTGATTTATTGTAGAGATGAGGTCTCACCAAGTTGCCCAGGTGGGTCTCGACACCCGCAGGCTCAGGCAATCCACTCACCTCAGCCTCCTAAAGCACTGGGATTACAGGTTGAGCCACTGAGCCCTGCAAACCACTTTTATTTTTACAGATAACTATCCTAGGTAGTTGTGGTGATTGAATCACTATAAATATAGTACAGTCTTAAAAGACTGAGAACAAGTCTAATCAAGGAAGATTAGGTTTTAATTAGGGACTTTTTCATATTTATTGAATGGTTAAATAGCACTGGGGGTATTCCTGGTGACAAACATAGCATCTTAGAATCTAAGAATGTCAGAGTTGAAAGTCAGCTACATTATTTAGGACTCTTTCAGTTGCAAATGAGAGAAGCCTATTCAACATGACCTGAGAAATAATGACTTAAAACACAACCAAAACATTATTCAGAGAGTAATGTGTAAGTCAGAGAATGCAGGGTAACATGTAAAGAAATGAAGCAGCCCTAGGGGACTGGACATTCAGGGTACTCTCAATCTCTTTTCTCCTGTAATTATTGATGTTGATTTTTTTAATCATGCTTTTTATTGTGCTCTTCAGCATGGTTTCAGGTAGATACTGGGTTATTATCCAAAAAGCAACTTTATACTATATAGGAGGATGAATGCATCCTCTGGGAATTCAGGAAGGAAAATTCCAAAAATGAATTTCAGTTATCAAGACTCAAGTCACAGGGACTTCTTTGATCAATCACTTTGACCAGGACATTGAGTACTATGGTTTCTCAGCATCAGTCACATTATCAACCCTAAAGTTTCAGTAAAGTAAGTTCTATTAATGGAAATGAGAGGATAGAGAAGCTGGCAGAAGAGAACAAAAGTCACAAGTTGTCCTTCAATTGCCCAACACACATGACCACACAAATCAACATATAGGTTTCCCTAAATATAATTTTTTAAATGTTCCTAACCTTAATCTAACATACATTCTATCTAACACATCATCATAAATAACCTCCAGAGGCAGACCCTCCATGACAACATCTAACTACATTGGTCATCAAATCAGTACTATATCAATGTGAATTTCTTTCTTTCTATTCTAGAAGTGGTCTCTCATGATACTGCAACCTATGACAAAAATATACATTTACATACAGTCCACATAAATTGTCAGCACAGTAAAAGCTTCTATTTAGACAAAAGAAGAAGGAATCTCATCTTAAAATCATCACAGGTCGAAGTAAATACTAGAGCTTGCTGTATAGGATTTTATGGGTTTCCTTTATTTGCTGAGTCCCTTATTCAAGCAATATGACTGAGCAGAATCTTTTCCCAGAGTTTCCAGTGGACACATCAATGTGAGACATTGAGAAGCATTTATTGAAAGGAAGTATATATATAACTTCTCTATACAGTTTTGGGGATCCAAGCTACTTTTGTCATGTTTATGGTAATCTGAAACTTGCTCTAGTAGAAAAAAATCACAAAGCTCTATTTTATAGTTCTAGAGTTTCTATAGTGATACAACACCATAAAAAAGGTTGTTTATTGATTTATTTGTATCTAAGCCCTGCCTTTGGGATTTTTATTTCAGAAATCTGGGGCATCGACAACTTCAGTTACAAGGTTCTGTTTTGACCTCTGCCATGATGATTAAAGAGCTTCTTACATTTTCCCCAGGCTACATTTTCATAAATTATGCTTTTCAGGAAAGAGTATACCTGATTTTCTGTGGGGAGAGTCAGGGAGCGTTGATTGCCTAGAATATTAATTTGAAAGGCCAAGGAAATTCATGCTGGCTTCATTTCTCTGTCTCCTCCTGAGTGCTCATCTTATCTCCTACTGAGTTTTCCACATTCCTGCCATTTTTCATACTCACTTCTGTATGGGACACAAGATTTAACTCTATAATCTTTAAGATGCATGATTCCCTCAACCCTGCATTCATAAATAACTGGTTACAGCAGAAAAGGTATTTTTAACAAAAGCGATTACATGGATGATTCTATTTGGTCTCCCTTTCTGCTTCCAAGTAGGCCAGTTAGGAAAGTGGCTCTTGTGCCGACACACCTTACCATAGGTTACAAGGAGAAGGCATGTATTCAGTATACTAACTTTGTCATTAGGCTCCTTATAACAAAGCTCTCCAACTGTGCTCTCAGAACAAGGATATGTGTGCTGAGATGCTTATTCCCTCAATCCTGAGGTGGCATGGTAGAAACAAAGACTTTGGGAACCTCTAAGCCTGGCCTGCTTTGGGATCAAATGCTTATTGAGTGAGATGAGCAAACATAATTTTCTAGGCATATGATTTTTAAAAAGTGAGTACTGCTCTAAAGCTGCACATTGGTTATATTTTGAAACTTGAAATTCAGTAGCAGTCATTTAGCCAGTCACATTGCCATCACATAACAAGAATGGCAATTCTTACAGCTCACGGGGAGAAATCTCATTATCCACCTCTCTCCCTCAACTTGGTCAGTTTCATATTTAAAGATCTTTTATAACCGAATTTGATTTCAAATACCAATTTTTATACTAACTCAAGTTGCAACTGATACTTGCTTTAGATAACTTAGCAAAAATGAGATTTATTGCAAATATATAAAATAAGTCTCTCCATGGAAGGAAGGGCGGCAGGAATTAGATAAGTTTTAGACAGTGTAAGGTACTTGGTGCCAGGTTGTCAGGTAATCAGGAGTCTGGCACACTTTAGGAATATCAATGGAAAATTATAAGAAAGGAAGAATTCGTAAAAATTAAATCATAAAAATAATTAAAGGCCTGATTATCATTTAACGCTTCAGGTGTTGAAATGGAAAGACTTTTTTTTGTGTGTGTGAGAGAACTATTTCACCCAGCTTGGAGTCAATTTTTCAGGATCTGTCTCTGGGAGTGTGCCACACATTTATGGTAGCTTGTTAGGGAGGAGACATAAATTGAAAACAAAAAAACTAAAGCTTTTGTAGCTTTTTCATTCGATACTGAGATGAAATTAAAAATAGAGTGACTGCTGTAAAGTTATAACTAGATAGTGGCAAAGAAGAATAATAAATGCCAGACTTACTTTATTTTTTTTTGCTACTTCATAAAGAGGCATTTTATTAATAAACTATGTAGTTGTAATTTGAAAAGTCAGCATGTAAATTTTAAATCATAAAGAGTGACCCCTTTAATCTACTTTTCTGTTTAATTTTTATGACTAAAATTTGTACGTATCCTCTTTAGACCTCTTTTTGGAATAGAACTGACCAGCACTTCAAACACTTCAGGTAACACACCAGCTGTGAGCTAACTTATGAGCTGTCCAGCACTGATGCTGTTGAATCCTGTGGTATACATACCAAAGTGATAGAACTTCCAAGGATTATATGTATATGATCTTTAAAGGTTTGTCAATACAAACTCTGCATATACCAATCATAGTCAAACAATTCTGTCTTCAAAGCTACATGTAAGCTAGATGTTTCCCAAACATCCTGAATTGAAGCTACAGGGTGATTTAAGCAGAGAAAGAAGTAACTCTGACATGAAGGCTTTCTTGCACTAGCAAGTGACATCGAGTGTGAAGACTTCTAGACAGAAAAAATGGGTAAAAAAGAAGTATCCTCGTTTACAAAAACAATCATTGCCAACTGGAGTTCAGACAAACTCTTATCAGGCAAACCAACTGAGGGGGTTGAAGTAATCTTAAGTTAATGTGACAAGAGTCTTGATAAACACATCAAGATCTGATACAGATATATGAATGAATGAATGAATGAATGAATACATAAAACACTACTTGACAAAACTATATTTCTTTAATAGGAAAGTGGATACAGATGTCCTCCAAAATCATTTCCAACAGTATAATATTGCAAGTCATGCAATCTTAATAATGTAAAAATTGACATTTATTTTTTATTTTTATTTTTTTGAGTTGGAGTCTCACTCTGTCACCCAGACTGGAGTGCAGTGGCCGCTCCTGGCCACCGCAGCCTCGACCTGCTGGGCTCCGGCGATCTTTCCGCCTCAGCCTTCCAAGTAGCTGGAACTACAGATGTGCACTACCATGCCCGGCTAATTTTTTGATTTATTGTAGAGATGAGGTCTCGCCAAGTTGCCCAGACGGGTCTCCAACTCACAGGCTCAGGCAATCCACTCACCTCAGCCTCCCAAAGCGCGGGATTACAGGCTGAACCACCGAGCCCGGCTGAAATTGACATTTCTAAAGTGTCTGCATTATATTAAAAATAAGGTAAATAGTTGAAATAGTATGGATAAAAAATAAACATATATGTTTTATGAAAATCAACCAAAATATTCAAGGCATTTTTGAAACTGAAGTAAATGATTTAATGCAAAGAGGCTTCCCAAATTGGTGGGAAAAATTGAGACTTGGTCTACAAGATCTATATTGTGAAGGTTTAGGTATCTTATTTATTCTACAAAATCCTGATGGGATATTGAAGATCTGTGTACAACAAAATATGATAGCTCCATATTTACAGAATCACTATTAGTCTGTGGATACCACTAATGCATTTTTCCATAAAGCATTTTAAAGCATTATTTATTTTAAACCTTTCACCTAATTGCTAAAATTCCAGTGGCATATTCAAGAATACTAAAACCAGGATTCAAATGCACAAAATTAAATTTTTGCTGAATGCACTTGTTTGGCAAGATTGTTTTCAATGATTATTTAGAACGTTCAGACTAGCTAATCTGCTGAGTCAGCTGAGCAATCAACATGAGCTCTTAGCAATCATTTATTTTTTTACTTTCCTACTTTCCACTTAACTTTTAAATATGGAACTACAACATTTGGTTAATGAGTGAGTGTTTCTTATATAAAGTTTCCAAATTGCCTATAATTATCATCTGCTTAATGGTTTTTCTTTTGTTTATTTATTTATTTATTTTAGGAACAGTAGATTTTCTCAGTTTTTGAGAGGGCAGTATCCACCTATACACATGATTGTCATAAGGACTCAATTACTTAGAAGTGCAAAGACATAAGCTAATACATGCAATGTAGACATGAGCAAGAGGCATCTGGACTACAAGTTGATGTCAGGCAAAAGAGATAGACATAGTATAGGGCACTTGCAGAAACTTTTAGTTTCTTGATGAACCCTTTTTTTAAAAAAAGAAAATCTTTATTTACTTGTCACATTTTTATTTTATTTACTTATTTATTTTTACTTTTATTTTATTATAGATATGCAGAGTACAAGTCAGGATTAGCTACACAAGCAAGCTGAGTGCAGGTGAAGTTTGGGTCTCCAATTGGCCCTCACTTCTCTTTTAGGACCAGGTATCCTTGTGATGTTATGTGCTCCTCCCCCCAACCTCCTCCTCCTAGCAGTGTCCATAGACCACCGATCTTCCCTTGTGCTAATGTGATTAATGCTCAAGTCCCACTTATGAGTGAAAACATTTGGTATTCAATTCTTTGCTTCTATGATAAATCATTAGGTATCATGGTCTCCAACTTCATCCAATTTGCTGCGAGCCCCATATTTTTGTTCTTCTTTATGCCTGTGTATTACTCCACTGTGTATGTGGACCACATTTTCTTTATCCAGTCCACTTTTGATGGGCAGTAGGGTTGGTCAATGCTTTTGCTATTGTGAATAGTGCATCTATCATCATGCATGTGCAGCTGTCTTTTTGATGAAACAATTTATGTTCCTCTGTATATATTCCCAGGAGAGGTATTGTTGGATCATATGAAAGGTCAATTTTTAGTTCTTTTAGGAATTGCTGAACTGCTTTCCATAGAGTTTGAACTAGCACTCCCACCAATGGTGTAAAAACATTCCCTGTTCTCTGCATTTGTTTTTAAAATTTATTTATTGATGAAAACCATCCTTACTGGAGTTAAGTGGTATCTCATTGTAGTTTTGATTTGCATTTATCTGATGATTTGCGATGCTGAGTATTTTTTCATGTATCTGTTGGTTGCTTGTATATCATCTTAGAAAATTGTCTATTCATGTCCTTTACCCATTTTTGAATAGATTTATTTATTTATTTATTCATGCAGGAATAGACACATATAACAATGGAAAAGGACAGAGATTACAAAAGCAAAAACTCAATCTCCCAATCAACTCATGTCCAACAAATCCACCAGTAATAACCACTGGGGGAAGGAGACCATATTAAGCGAGTGGTCCTAGGACTGACTGATCACATACAGAAGAATGAAACAAGACCTCTACCTATAACCATTACAAAAATCAACTCTAAATGGATAAAGATTTAAATGTAAAACATCAAACTATAAGAATTCTAGAAGGAAAACACAGGAAACACTCTTATGCACATTGGATTATGCAACCAATTCTTGATCAAAGTCCCAAAACCAAATGCCATACACGATAAGAGACCACATCAGACTGATAGCTTTTGCACAGCAAAAGAAACCACCAAGAGAATGTGAAGACAATCCACAGTATGGAAAAAAAAATTTGCTAATTATGTGTCTGACAAAGGCCTAACATCCAGGGCCTATAAGAAACTGAAATGGGCTGAAAGAAAATATAAAAAATAAAACAACAAAAAAAACTTGTCAGATTTTTAAAGAGCTATAGTCATATTTACTTCACACATGTCAATCAATATTTTTAATCTAAGATACCCTTGCAGAATAACTACCCTAGTCCCAAACTAGTAAGACTATACATTTTTAGTTCCAAGACAGTTTGATTCACTCACTATGCTGTTTAATTACTGAGGACCTCTTCAATCCCAAATGTTCTGGTTTAAATAAATATATACATACATAAAGACTATACATACATACAGTCTTTCCAACCACCAGTGTGGCTGATATTTTCAAAATATACCACCATCACCCTTAGGGTTAATTTTTTAGGCATTATCATGCATCTTAAATGAAATGTCTGCCTTGGACCATTAGATTAGTCCTTTGCAATCTCCAGAAATTGTACTGAGCCAAAAACTGCACGAATCATTTGATATCATAATTATTCACTTTAGTTTACTGTGATAGATACTGTTATTTATTTTAAAAGTTTTGTGTTGCATGTAACAGTAACAGTGGAGTCAGTAATAAAGTCTATATTTAATTTGCTCATATTGCAGAATGTAGTGTGTAAGACAAATTTTGATTAGGCAGTACCTTTATGATTTTATTAATAATTTGAGTTCTTTCTATTTTTCTGTGCCACTATACATTTTTTTTTCTGGTTCTATGTTTGTCACTTCTTATTTGAAAAATGGTTGTCAGTCGGGCTCAGTGGCTCAGCCTGTAATCCCGCGCCATGGGAGGCTGAGGTGAATGGATTGCCTGAGCCCTCGGGTTCGAGACCCGCCCAGTCAACTTGGTAAGACCTCATCTCTACAATTAAAAAAAAAAAATTAGCCAGACGTGGTAGCGCGCACCTGTAGTTCCAGCTACTTGGAAGGCTGAGGTGGAAGGATCGCCAGAGCCCAGCAGGTCGAGGCTGCAGTGGCTGGGAGAGGCCACTACACTTCAGTCTGGGTGACAGTGAGACTCCAACTCAAAAAAATTAAAAATAAATAAAAATAAAAATGGTTGTCATAGCTTTCGGCTTCTTATCTATGTTCAAGGTAGTAAAAAGGGCAAAGAGTGGTACCAGCAAGTTATAATTCTTTTTCTTATCTCGATGAAGGAAACTTGTTCACAAGATTGTAGGCAGTCTTCCCTGTCTCACTACACTGAATTTGGAATCAGACCACCCATAGCTGCACGAGTGACTGTAAATGCAAATTTATGGCATTTTACTTACCTAATAGAAGGTAGAAAAACTAGTGGTGAGACAGATAGTATTCTGTATGCAATAATACTCCATGCATTGCATTGTTTTTGGGAAAAGTACTGTTTTTTAAGTTGTGAAAAGTGTTTGTAATACGTCTTCTTGAACCATGTAATAAATCAACTACTATTAGACATTTATGTTGTTACAGATTTTATTACAACTTTTCCTGATCTCTGCCTTATTCCTTAGTACAAATTTTGATAAATAGGTTTTTGAAGACAAAGGATAAAACTAAATGTATGATACTGACTACTTGTTGGAAAAAAATGATTCCCCAAAGTTTATTTTAACCTATAGCCACATGATCAGTCAAAATAAGATTAGTAATACAAATAGAAACATCACATCATAGTCACCATGTGTCACAGCCTGTTTAAATACTTTCTATGTAGTAATTAAAGTATCACACACTCTATTTTCTCAACTAATGTATTTAAAAATGTATAATTTCCTCATATTACTGTATATAATATGCTACATTGTTACTTATATTTAGATTAATTCTAAGCTCTTTACAGGGCTTATGTATATGTATGTCTTTATAGTCTAGAAACATTGTTATTCTGTTCTAATATAATAGCTTTATGTTTTAATATGTAAAAGTAAGATTCTTTTTTTCTTGCAGTTTTTAATTCTGAAGACAATGTGATTTCAACTACTAATTTGTTTAGATATTATATATTTACAGTTCTAGAATTTGCATTTGTTTTTGTAATAGTTTTTATTTTTTGCAAAATTTTCTGTTTCTTTATTTTGGATTTGTTTTCTTTTGTATCATTAAATGTAGCTATAATTACTGCTTCAACATTCTTGTTTGCTGATCCCAACAACTAGTTCACTCACACTTTATCCCTTTTGGTCTATTTTCTTTTCTTTGAAAATATGTCACAATTATTGGCTGTTATTGTTAGGTAATTTGATGTTTTATACAAATTATTGTGATTCTATGCTGTGGAAACTTTGAATTTCCTTATTTTTTTTCAAGGAATGTTGACTTGTTTTAACAGTTAAGTTTAAACTGCAAAATCTTTCCCTTGGGTACCAGTTAACATCTCAGCTTATTTATTTTGTCCCCCTCTATACTACTTTGCCTTTCAGAGGAAAAACTCAGGGTAAGCCAGTGATTTGGACAGAGTTTATTCACATCATGTTGGGTTTTCTTTCCTTGCTTTTCATCTTTTAGGTATTCCATCCTCATTTTCTTTTTTCAGTAGATGTGTTTGCCTTGAAACGTGGTTTAGTTCTCTTATTCTTAGGACTGAGAATTTTCTACCAGAAATTTTATCTCCCTACATGGTAGTCTACAATCAGACTAAAATAATAAAAATGGATGCTCACCTTTAGCTGTTTGTTTCTTCTAAGTGTCCCCTCATCTTCAGAATCTGCCTGCTTCCCCCCCACCCCCACCCCCTTCTATTGGTCTTTGGTGACTTTAGGGCATTGTTTCTTATGCTTCACCCAGAGTTTATGGTTCTTAATGTGGGAAGGTTGATCAAGTAGGTGCTTAGGACAAGATTTGAACCTCTTTCAGTACCCAATAGTTTAAGAATAGTTTCCAAAAACTATCAAGTGCACTTCCTTCAGAGTTTTCTAAGAAGCTAAATATCCAACTCTGACGAATTTACTGCACTATTCCCCTTTGTGTGTGTGTGTGTATGTGTATGTATCTATATACATAAGTATATATGTATATATGTATATGTGTCTATATATATACATATATACACACACACATGCACAGAGAAATATACACACACACACAATATTTCCTTAATTAGATTGCATTTTTGGGCTTCTGGCAAGATGGCAACAGGGCAGCTTGGTCTGTGAGACCTCCACGAAAGAGGACACAGAAAGACTCGGGCTCTCTCCCTGGGGGCCTGTTCTTCACATGGAGCTCGGCCACTGACACCGCAGAAGCATCACAGCGGTCCGGCAGCTGCCTCAGCCACCCTCGCCACCGCAGCTGCCGCTATCTGCCCCCCGCCGCCCCTCCCCACCCGGTGGCCAACATGGTCTGGGCGGCAGCAGCAGCAGCCGCTGCCGCCAGCCTGGGCACCCGCTGCTGTCACCACCTTTGTCTGAGGTGACCCACGCCTTCGGACCTTGGAACCCCAGCACACAGGACCTACTGAGATTGCCACCATCAATACTGCCCTATGACATCCGGCTGAGCCTTGTATCTCCTCCTGCATGCCCTGGGGTCAGGCTCCCATCCCCGGCTGCTTTCTGGATCCCTTCCTGGCTCCCTCCCTGGTGGGACGAGCAGCTGAGATAAAGATCATATGGAGCCTGGAGATAGCACAACCTACTGGCGACTCAAGGTAACAACACCAAAAGGGGAAACTGACCCTGTGAACAAACTTACCAGCCTGAAAAAACAGCCAGAAATCAGAGCCAAAAAGACATTGAACTTAAACGAAAAGTCTCAAAGTGTGCTTGATTGGTTCTGTTAGTTTACTAACTCGATTCTATTTCTTTTCTTTTGGCCCTTTTTTGTTTATTTGTTTTATTTTCTATTTTATTTTTTTTCTTTCTTTTTCCTTTACTTCTCTCTGTAAACCATATCTTTATAGAGAGGAATAGCACACCAATAAGAAGATTGGATAACTTGTGTGTTAACATCAATGTATGTTTTAGGGTTTTTTTTGTATTGGAATTGGTCAGTTTGTAGCTGTGGTCTACTGTTTTTATCTGTTTCCATTTTTGTCTCTCTCTCCATTTGTTAGTACACCCATCTGTTCTCCCCCTTACCCTTCTCTCTTTCCACACCCCTCTCCCCCACACTGTCTGCTCCATTCTCTTCCCTCTGTTAATCTCATTTTATTTCAGGGAGCAAACCTACAACCTCACTGCATGGACAGATTCCAAGACATTGGGAAGTGGGTTTCAGATTATCCACACACCTGTTGGCAAATACCAGAAACCAGGACCTGCAGATAGAATTTGAATCACAGCTCCCCCCATAAGTAAATCTCAAAAGTGTAAAAAGGGACCACCCCCAATCTACAGTGCAAGTCCAGAATCGAACAAAGTAAGAGCATATGCATAAAGAAGAATAGAAGATTGAACAAACAGAAGTAAAAGCAACCCCTCCACTGCTGAATAACAGAATTAAAGAAGACAGTGACATGGAGGAAAGGAAAAAGTAGGGAGGAAAAAACAGCACAAATGAAGAAAAATCAAAAGAAGAATATAGGTCTCACACAGACCCCGGGGAGGTCAGACACTGAGAAAACAGACTTCAGAACACAAACAATGAAGAGCTCCCAGAATGACTGGTCACATGCAACAAACCCAGACATCAAGACATTAATAGAGAGAATAATAAAAATTGAGGAGAAACAAGAAGAAAATAGGAAAGAGCTGATGGCAGCAATAACAGCAGTAAAGAATACTGTGATGGAAATAAATAACAAACTAATAAGCATGGAAAG
>CAUYQG010171631.1:0-29671 GCA_963574415.1 Tarsius wallacei | reverse complement strand
AGACCTCATCTCTACAATAAATCAAAAAATTAGCCGGGCGTGGTAGCGCGCGCCTGTAGTTCCAGCTACTTGGAAGACTGAGGCGGAAGGATCGCCGGAGCCCAGCAGGTCGAGGCTGCGGTGGCCGGGAGCGGCCACTGCACTCCAGTCTGGGCGGCAGAGTGAGACTCCAAATCAAAAAAAAAAAAAACAAAGCAAACAAACAAACAAAAAAACAAACAAAACAAAAAACAAAACAAAACAAAACAAAAAAAGAAAATAAACATTTTAAATTAGTGACTTTTATTTGATTATGGGATCTGGCTAACAACCCCCAATGCAGCCCTCTTCCAGTTTGTTCTTGGAATAAATTTGAACATTTTTTTAAAAAGAAATTACATTATACTAATGATAGATGTTAGAGTTATCAATAATTCATCTTAATTTTAAGGTACACCAACCGAAATGAGAAAATCTACACATTTTCATCACCCAATACATTAAGATTTGTCTTCATAAAATAGTAACTGAAAATAAGTAGAATGATGTTTTCTATCTCTTACCCTCACTTATTCCCTCACCTAAAACATATTAATTGCCTACGCAGCTTTTCTTTGGACTTTTCTTAGAGCTGATCAAGAAGCAGGTTGATCAAACAAAGGAGTTGATGGGTGTTACTGCAGTAGCTGAAAACACTCACCTTGTTAGAATCACAGTTATAGGGTTTCTGGGTATGGATTCAAATTGTTGAAAGTAGGGCTTTCGAATTAGGGGCTTGAACTTGAAAACATGTTGTTACTCATAGCTTGGGATTTGTGAACAAATTTATGAAGAAGCTCTTGAAGCAAGTCTTGATAAGGAGAGTGTCCTTGATCAGCAATCTGCTTGTCCAGGTGAATGTGTTTTTGTCTTAATATGAGACCTGTTTTCTCCAAGGAGTTAAGTGTTTGGCTAAATTGTTTTGTAGAGACTTCAAGTAGTGAAAAGGCAAGTTAATCGTTGGCTTTTCCTTCTTGACAGGTAAAGGGGGTTCCCAATCCCCGACCCTGACCCTGATTCCCTGGACTGGTACGCGTAGGTGACCTGAAAGGAACCCATCCGTGCAGCAGGAGGTGAGTGGAGATCTGCATCCTGGCAGACCAGCTGCGGAATTAAGATTCTTATAGGAGTCTGAACCCTATTGTGAACTGCGCATGCCAGGGATATAGGGTGGATCTACGTTGTGTGCTCCTTATGAGAGTCGAATACCTGATGAACGATGAATGATTCCCTCCCACACCTTCTGTGGGAAAACTTTTTTTTCAGAAACCGATGCCAAAAAAGGTTGGGGACTGTAGTCTTAGAACAAAGAGAGAAGTCTGTGGACTCAGTTTTTGAATCTGATAGTTCAGCTATGTGTAGGCAATTCTCACCAAGCTGCCCCTGGAGAGAGTACCCCACTGGACTTCCTATTCGCTCCCTCACCTCACTTCCACTCATCAATATTCATGCATTTAAGCTGAAATTCTCAACCCTTGTAAACAATAGAAGTAGAAGCTTTCTTCTGCTCTAATAAAACATTATAGGTGAGGCAAAAGAGAGAAAATATAGCTGCAAGTTGCAAATTTTTAAAACTGAATTAATAGTATTGTTAAATAATCAGACAGTGGGATTTAAGGAAAAAGTGGTTGTATGAAAGAATGAATGAGTTGAAATAGAGAAAAAAAAAACATGACAGTTGGGGACTAGTGAGGATATTAAGGGATGACATAAAGGGATCTGCCCTTAGTTGTGCATCAGAAAGTTGACTTATATATCACAATTCAAGTGTGCAGGTACCAGGATGAAGGAACATCTTTTCTCTCACTGTAATGATTAACACCTAGTTTGCTCTAATTGTCAATTGATTATGAATAACAGAGGAAATTTGAAAGAACAAATTGGTACATACACCTTTAATGTTGCAGAGCAAGAGTGAAAGAAGACAAAGTGTGATGGATTGAAATTATAACAATTTTTCAACCAGTAATAAGATCAATAAATGGGAGAAAGGACGTAGAGGTCTTAAGCACTTCAGTGAATACTATACAATTAATAGTTTTTTTTAATGCATAGGTATGAAACATTTCTCACATACATGTGATGCAAAATTAAAATTAACATACTTAATGCATTGGGAATAAATTTCCTTGACTAGTGAACATTGCTCACAGATTTACTATGCGAGAAAAAAAAAAAGAAAAAATCTGATCAAATTCCTAAAAGCTGAAAGCATACACTCATGACCACTAGAAAATAACAACAAATTTATATGTATATAAATGCATTTATTTCAGTCAAACACATAAAAATTAAGTTGTTCCTAAGAAACATAGCATATTTTTTGTTTTATTTTACTTTTTAAAAAAACGTTTTATTTTAAAGATGTGGGGTACAATTCAGGGTTAAGTAGACAAATGTTCATTATGCAAGTACCCTTGTTGATGAGGTATGCCCCACCCCCCAGCAGTTTCCCACTACTGCCAATCCCTTTCTTACACTATTGCAATAGTTGTTCAAGGTCCACTTATAAGAGAGAACATGTGATACTCAGTTCTTTGTTTCTGTGATAGATCACAAAGTTTATAGACCCTAAGTCTATCCAAGTTGCTGCAAAGTTCACAATTTTGTCCTTCTTTATGGCTGCATAATATTCCATTGTGTATATATACTACATTGTTTTTTAATCCAGTCCTCTTTGATGGACAGCACGATTGGTTCCATGTTTTTGCTATTGTGAATAATGCTGCAATAAACATGTGTGTTCAGATATTTTTTTAATACAGTGATTTGTGTTCCTCTAGGTATATTCCCAGTAGGGGGATTGTGGGGTTGTACGAAAGGTCGATTTTTAGATCTTTTAGGAGTCAACAAACTCCACAGAGGTTGTTCTAGTTTACACTTCCACTAACAGTGTAGATGTGTTCCCTTTTCCCAGCATCCTCTCTAGCATCTGTTGTTTTTTGAGTTATTGGTGATGGCCACCTGACTGGAGTTAGATGGTATCTCAGTGTGGTTTTAATTTGCATTTCCATGATGACTAGTGAGGCTGAGCATTTTTTCATGTACCTGTTGACTGTTCATATGTCTTCTTTTGAGAAGTGTCTATTTATATCTTTTGTCCACTTTGTAACAGGGCTTTTTTTTTTCTTTTCAGCATGTTTGAGTTCCTTGTAGAAGTCAGGCCTTTGCCAACACCTGGTAACGACAATACAGGAATTCTTATGAAAACATAAATGACCACAAATAGCCAAGACAATCCTCAGCAAAGAAAAAAAAAAAAAAACAGGAGGTATCACAATCCCAGACTTTAAACTTTATTATAAAGCTACAATAATCAAAACAGCCTGGTATTGGTACAAGAACAAGCATATAGACCAAAGGAACAGGATAGAGATTCCAGAAGCAAAATCCTAATTTCTTCACCAACTCATCATTGACAAAACCTCTACCATCAAACATTGGGGAGAGAAGAACCTATTCAGTAAATGATGCTGGGAAAACTGGCTGACCACATGCAAAATATTAAAACAAGACCCGTAGCTATCACCATACTCAAAATCAATTCTAAATGGATCAAAGACCCAAACATAAAACCTCAAACTATAAGAACCTTAGAAAATGCAGGAGACACCCTTGTGGAAATTCTGAACTGAAAACCAATTTCTGATCAAACCTCCAAGTGCCCATTCCATAAGAGATAAGATAGAAAAGTGGGACCTCATCAAACTGACAAGTTTCTGCAAAGCCAAAGAAACCATCAAGGGAGTAGGAAGATAGCCCACCGACTCAGAAAATATTTTTAAGAAACTCTTACTGAGAAAATAATGAAAGTACAAACACTACCCATGGAAATATGTGGGAATGAGAAAAACTTAGTGGATAAATCATACTTCGTGTTTCAAATCAAACAAAACATTAAAAAATATTTCTCATTAGATAATGCAATGAATATTTAACCTACTGCTACCCTGCGGCAAATATAGTATTCAACATTTGGGGAACAGTAAACAGAGATATTGATAAAGAGATCATGATAACAATACATATTTTTTCTGTATAAACATTAATACTTATGCCTATTTCTGAAGCTTTAACAATAAAAATACAAGATATATTTGAAGAAATTAGAGTAAGTTAATTTTAATATTCTTGTTTTCTTAAAAGAAGTAGAAATAATTATTAATGTTTAGTCTCCGATAGTTTAAGAATGCATAGTACAATTTCAGAGCTAACCACTTTAAAAACAAAGATAATATTTATAAGTTATAAACCGCATGAATATAAAATTAAAGAGAAATAAAAAACATTTTAAACTTATCAACCAAAAGAGGAAACAAGAGCAAACAGATAAAATAGTAGAAATAAGAATATCAATAATAAAAATACCTATGACTAGCATTTATCCCCAAAAAGATTGATAATTTTTCATTAAAATAATTTTTTAAGTTGACAGAAAATACTTAAGTTTAAAGGAGATTTAAAAACGCAACTATTGAATGGAACAAACAGATATAGAAATGCCTACTGCAAAACTAGAGAAAGTGAAATTTTCCAATGCATGAAACATTACAAAAAATGCATACAGAATAGGCCACAAATAAGTAAGTCATAACAAATTTTAAAGAATGAGTGTCATACAGATAAGCTTATTTTGTTCAGCATGCAAACAGAAATCAATAACTGAAAGATAAAGTTATAATTGCACACCAAAAGAAAACTGTATGTTATTTTATGGATCATATTGAAAATGAAATATAAATTACAAAGTATTATGCCATAAATTCTTCTCACACCAGACATTAGGCTTAAAAGACTTACCTTAAATTCATCCAGTTCTGAATTCTAAATCTCTGTAAATTTTCTTTCTTTATTTCCCCACTTTGAGATGCTATTAGAATTCTGTTGAGGTAGTGTTCTCTCTTACTGCACTAAATCTAATAAACTTAGTTTTGCTTGATTAATGTGTTTTTCTGTGGCCTTCTGGGGACTCATATTTGACAGAAGGCATTTAATCTGAAATTACATTAAAGCATCTTAATAGATGAGCATTACCCAAACCCTAGTTCTGTGTTTTTAGTGAATTGTGATAAATGATTGTTGCATGGTTAATGGCTAATATTCTTCTACTTATACACAAGATGAGGAGGTCAAGTCTTTCTTCCAAAAATAGAACCAAAAGGTAGTAACAACACAATGCTATAAAACTTCAGTGATGCAGTTAAATATAATATGGAAATTTAAAACTTTAGATGCATACATTCCAGTAATCCAGGCTGTTAAAAGTAAAACAAAAAACAAAAATGAACTAAAAACTTTAGACAAACTAAACTTAACTGAGTTTAAGCAACCAAAGACGAATTCATGGATTGGGTAGACCACAGAATCAGAATAGGTCGGAGCAACTTGGGGTTGCACACGGTTGGATAACACTGATGGACAGAAAAAGGAAAGCGAGGTATAGAAAATGAAAATAAAGAATAGAAACAGCTGAATTGGGTGCAGCTTGGCTTTTGCCTTATTTGAGCTTGGTTGGGACAGTTGGCAGCCTCTGACTGGCCAAAAGTTAGCTGCTGTCACTGACTTGACTTAAAAGAGTAGGTTACAATTTGTTTACATATCCAGTTAGGTTTCAACTCACTATGTATAGAGAGACCTATAGGGCATACTTAAAATACGTAGGGAGGCAGTTTTAGGCTAAACTTATTTTAACAAGCCTCAAAGATAATTATGCAAAATTCAAATGGAAAAGTTAGAAAATGGATGCAAACAAATTTCAGATAGCATTGTTTATCCTTCAATGGAGGCCTTCCTAAGACTTTTTTCTTTTTTGAGTTCGAGTGTCACTCTGTTGCCCAGGCTGGTGTGCAGTGGCCACCCCAGCGTGACCTTCTGGAATTCGGCGATCCTTCTGCCTCAGCCTTCTAAGCCAGAATTACAGGCGTGTGCTACCACGCCCGGCTATTTTTTGATTTTTTTATTGTAGAGACGAGGTCTCGCCAAGTTGCCCGGGCTGGTTGCAAACCCTCAGTCTCGGGCAATTCACTCATCTCGGCCTCCCAAAGTTCTGAGATTACAGGCTGAGCCCCCGAACCCTGCCTAAGAAAACACAATTGAATTCCCTTCTTAAGAGAATGAAGTGAGTCCCTACTGGTAGAAACTTGAAAGCAGAAAATAATATATTTCTTTCTTTTACATTTTTTTCTCCTCTTGTACTAAAAGAAAACACAAAACTCGGTGGCAAATCTATTATGCCTTGTTTACTAACACGTCTTCTCCTGGTTTCAGCTATTAATTATCTGCTCCTAACATGAAGAAAGGAAATAAAGTGACAATTAGAGTAGATTTCAGGTTTAATTTTGTCACCACAGGGTTAATGCAGGGTGGGAAGTGCATCTCCCTCTCCGCCTTCCTTCCCTCCTGTTTCCTCTCTCCTGTTTCCTCCCTTCCTCCCTTTCTCTCTCTCTCTCCCTCCCTCCCACCTTCCTTCCCCCTCCCCCACCTCTACCTATCTCTTTTTCTTTATCTCTCCTTGTCATCTTTCTTTGCTATTAAACCTAAGAGTATAAAAACCACAGATATGGCCCCGGGCACCATGGCTCAAGCCAGTAATCCCAGCATTTTGGGAGGCCAAGGCCAGAGGATTGCTTCAACCCATGGGCTCGAGACCAGTCTGGGCAACACGGTGAGATTTCGTCACACACACACACACACACACACACACACACACACACACACAAAGCCGGGCATGCTAGTGTTCACCTGTAATTCTGGCTACTTAGAAAGCTGAGGTGGAAGAATGGCTGAGTGGCCAGAGCCCAGCAGATCGATGCTGGAGTGGCTGTGAACCTGCCACTGTGCTCCAGCCTGGATAATAGAGTGAGACTCCAACTCAAAAAAAAAAAAAAAAAAAAAAAAATATATATATAAATATATATATATATATATGAAAAACAAAAGACACTGGTTAATGCTAGAAACTCTGAATATCAATAAAGCAAATGGTTTTAACCTCAATTGACAGATAATATGCTCTTATTGTTAATCTACATTTGCTATTGAAATTAGAGCATTTTATTATTTTGAGCAAAGTCAGGTTTATTCTTCTCTTTTTCATTTATTGCCACAGGGAGTACAGCCTTGTCTTGGTCTCTGTAGAGTCCTGCTGTTTGGAACAGGCTCAATTTTTTATTGGTCTGAAATTTTCTATTAAAGCACAGAAAATTGATCTTCAGATTATGCATATTATAATTCTTTGATTTACTTATTTATATCACCTCATTTTCTACTATTTAAATAAAGCTTTAAATTTGTATATCAATGCTGTGATACTATGAAGTCTTTTGATGTGGCATAAAATTTCACCTAGGCAAAAAGACATGAAAGAAATATTTTGATCTTACAGATTTATGCATATATAATACACAACAGCCCTAAAATCATTTCTGCTCTTTAAACAAAATGTGAATATATTTATAAACATCTTCCCAGCCCAATGCAGCCCTTGACTTTGATATGTATTTCTTAAATGATGGATTAGGTTTAAACACTTTCCCTATATTTCTTGGTAATTTATATTTTTAATATATTTTCTGTAAAGTGATTGTTCATATCCCTTACTAATTTTTATACTGAATATTTTTTCCTTTTTAAAAATTGTTTTCCTTGAGCTCTTTGTAAATTAATGATATAAACCCTTTGCCTTATGTTTTTCAACCTTTTCGGTGTCTTGTTATATTTTGTATTAGTTATAATTTTTTCTTTATGTGATTTTTTTTTTTTAGACAGATTCTTGCTCTTGTCACACAGGCTGGAGTGAGGTGGCATGATAATAGCTGACTGAGGCCTCAAACTCCTTGGATGAAGCAATCCCCCCCACCTCAGCCTCCTTTTTAGCTGGGACCATAGGTGCATGACTCTATTTCATACTTTTTAAAAAACTTTTTTTGTGGAGACCTTGTCTCCCTGTATTCCCCAGGATGATACAGAACTTCTGGTCTCAACAAATCCCCTTGCCTTGTCTTCCCAGTGTGTGATTTCAGGCTTCAGCTACCTTGCTTGACCTCTTTATGAGATTTAACTTTTATGAAATTTTTTTCTTTATAGATTTCATGTCTCCCTGGGAAAGCCTTTGACATTTCAGAATTAGAAACAGATAATCCAAGTTATTTCTAGTATTTTGAAGGTTTTATTTTTTAAATAAATGCAAGAGCTCGATTGTTTATTCTGTAGTTTGAGACATCAGTTAAATAAATACCCACCTTTTCACACTAATTTGAAATGCTGCGTGTAATCTAGAACACATTTCTGTGACTGAATGTATTTTTCAATGACAACCACACCAATATATCCCACTCTTAATGTGACTTGACATTCCATTGAGAAATGGATCTGTTCCCTTCCCTTGAACCTAGGTAGACTTTTGTATCCAACTGGATTGACAGACTATGGCCAGGGTGATACTGTGTGACCTCTGAGGCTGGGTAGTAAGAGCCATTAAATGCTTCTCCCTTGCCATTTTCTCTCTTGAAACATGCACCTTGGGACTGCTCATCCTGTGAGTTAAGTCGATTTACCCTAAAACTAACAATGAGAAGAGATTTTAAAAACCTGAAAGTATACCTGAGGGAGCTCAGGGGTCCCAGGCCTTGATGATTTGCATCTTCACAGTCCAGTTTAAATCCTCACAGTCTGGAGACCAGATAGGCAAAAATACATTTAGATACCTCCAGATTCCTACAACACAAAAAAGAGCTAACATAACTGCCTCTTCTGAGCCCTGCCCAAATTATAGACCTGTTATTTAAAATTTGGAAGTGGTGTGTTCTATGGCAATAAATACATGAAACAATTTCTATATATCTTTCATTTCATTATTTTGTTATAACTTGTTAATCCACATTTTTAATCCTCCATAGATACCAACTTGGTAAAATTACTATACTTTAAAAGATAAAATGTAGCCGGGCTCGGTGGCTCAGCCTGTAATCCCACGCCTTGGGAGGCTGAGGTGAGTGGACTGCCTGAGCCCGCGGGTTCGAGACCCGCCTGGGCAATTTGGCAAGACCTCATCTCTACAATAAATCAAAAACTAGCAAGGCATGGTAGTGCACGCCTGTAGTTCCAGCTGCTAGGAAGGCTGAGGCGGAAGGATTGCCAGAGCCCAGCAGGTAGAGGCTGTGGTGGCCGGGAGCAGCCACTGCACTCCAGTCTGGGTGACAGAGTGAGACGCCAACTCAAAAAAAAAAAAAAAAAAAAAAAAAGATAAAATGTGATAGGAAGAAAAAAAGTCTATTACTCAAAACATCCTGGATTTTTTAGTCTTTTCTTGTTTGTTTTTTCTTTCAGAAAAGCAAATTAATTTGATATCCCCTAGCAAAACAAAACAAAATAAAGACTGTTTTGTTAAATTGCTATCTCACTGAATGTTAAGAACAATTAAAAGATAATCGTTGGTATCATTCCATAGCTCCAAGAGCAAGTTATGCTTTAAAATTTTATCGCATTTTGTTTTTTGTTTTAAAGAAAAAATTTTAAAGTTGTATTTATGTAAGTTGTTTGAATATAGACTATTTTCTTGCAATAAGAATGTTAGATAAATTTAACCATTTTAGGCTTGCAGCTTTTTTAATTTTTGCCTTTTGTGGGGCAATATTTCTTTTACTAGTGAGATATTTAATTTCATTATATATTTAAATGTTTATTTTATTTTTACTATTGATTTTGCATATTAATTTTATAACCAGTCACCTCATTACATTCTTTTTCCATGTATGGATTTTAGATGACTCTCTCTGGGTTTCTAGTATAAAATCAAGACATAAAATAATAAAGTATTTTGCGCTTTCTTTTCAATTTTGCTAGCTTGGTAAAAACAATTAAAATGTTTTTTTAAATGATCACTTTTATAAAAATATCAGAATTATTTCCACCATAAGGCTGTGCCTATAACAGCTTGCAAGGATCCTTAAGGGCAGCACTTTGAGCAGATGTTCATGCTGTTTGTGATACTGGTAGTGACAAACATTGCTGGGATGCAAGGGATGGAAACGTTTTTAACTATATTTTTGTGTACAGAATCTTGTGTGTGTGTGTGTGTGTGTGTGTGTGTGTGTGTGTGGTGGTGGTAGAGTTGGTAGAAGTGAATACTTTAATTTGATTTTTAAATCCCGACTTTTCCAACCTCTAGCTATGGAATTTGCTTGTTTAATGGAAATATTGTGAGGAGATAAAATTCTTAGCATAGTAATAAGTTGTAAGTATACCACATATTAGCTATAATATAGTTATCATTAAGTGTGTAAATTTTAACTTTTTTAATTAATTGGCATCCACCTAAATGTTGTACTTTTTTTTTCCCAAAGGGCATATCATTTTGGGGCTGCCTTTATTTATTTGTGAATTAATTTATTTATATGTTAGTTTATTTCAGAGTTGTGGGGTACAAGTGAGGATTTGCTACGTAAGTAGCCAGCATGCAGGTGAAGTCTGGGCTTCTAGCTGGCCCTCATTCCCCCGGTAGTGGACCAGGTACCCTTTGTGTTTCCTCCCTTAGCAGTACCGATTCTGCCAATCCCATTCTTGTGCTAGCGTGACTAGTGTACAGGGCCCACTTATAAGTGAGAACATGAAGTATTCAATTCTTTGTTTCTGTGATAGTTCATTTAGGATGATGGTTTCCAACTGCATCCAAGTTGCTGGGAAGGTCATGATTTTGTTCTCCTTTATAAATGGGTAGTGTTCCGTTACATATACATACCACATTTTCTTTTACCTGTCCACTTTTGATGACCATCTGGGTTGGTTCCATGTTTTTGCTATTGTTTTTTGTTTCTGTATTTGTTTTATTTTCAATTGGTTCTTTAATTGTGTCTAACTAAATGCAAAGTAGAATTATTTAAATAACTGAAATCTTTTTGTTATATTATGAGCATGGGGTGGTCACTATTTTTCATTTTGGCCACTGTGTATAATGTTAAATAACTGTAGTTTAAATTTGCACTTACTTAATGGGTAGAGATTTCAGTATTTTTCAAGTGTTTATTTGCTGTCTCTGTCTTCCATGAGATGTCTTTTCACGTCTATGGCCCATTTCCTAGCTGAATTTCTCATCTCCTTTTTTTTTTTTTTTAACTGTTGAAGTTTGAAAAGTTTTTTGTTTTTGTTTTTTTTGCATTCCAGGTATTAGCCTTTTGCAGATAGTTTCTCCAGATATTAAGTTATGTTTTTATACTCTTCACATGAGGTGTCACAGAGCAGTTGTGATTAATTATGATGAAGTTCAATTTATCCATTTTTATTTTTTTGAATCATGCTTTTGGTTTTGCTATGGTTTGAATGTAACCCCCAAAACATATGTGTTGGTAACTTAATTCCCAGTGCTGTGTTGAGAGGTGGGATGTTTAAGAGGTGATTAAGTCATGAGGCTCTGCCTTCAGGAATGGATTAGTGTCATTACTGCTGAAATGGGTTAGTTATTACAGGATAAGGTTTCTGATAAAAGGATGATTTTGACCCCCTTATTCTCTCACACCCACTCATGCTCTCTTGCCCTTTCACCTTTCACCATGTGATGGTCCAGCAAGACGACCTTCACCATATATAAGGTCCTCAGCCTTGAACATCTTAGCCTCTAGTACCAGAGGAAATAAATCTTGTTAATTATATATTTCCCAACTTTGAGTATTCTGTTATGATACCATAGCACAAAATGAACTAACACAAGTGTCAAATATAAGAATTCTTAGTCTAACCAGAGGTCTCAAAATTTTTCTAATAGGTATTTTTTTAAAGTTTATGATGTACAATTTCAATTTAAGTCCATGATCCTTTTTAAGTTAACCTTGTGTAGGTGTGAAGTTTTGGTTGTGATTCTCTTTTTTCTTTTTTTAAATTTTTTTTAAATTTTAATTTTTAATTTGTAGGATGTGGGGTACAATCAAGGATTAGGTAGGTAAGTGATCATTGTACAGGTAAAATTTGGGACTACTTTTGGTCCCCACTTCACCTGGTTTGAGATCAGGTACCCTTATAGATGTTATGTGCTCTGACTCCCTTCCCCAGCAGTGTCCTTCTATTGTCAATTCCTTTCATGTATTATTATGTTAAATGTTTAGAATCCACTTATGAGTGAGAACATGTGGTACTCAGTTTTTTGTTTCCATGAGAGGTCACTGAGTAGGATAGACTCTAAATCCATCCAATTTGTTGTGAAGTCCATAATGTATCCTTCCTTATGGCTGCGTACTATTCTACTGTTTGTATGTACCACATTTTTTTTATCCGGTCCAATTTTGATGGGCAGCATGATTGGTTCCATGTTTTTGCTATTGTGAATAGTGCTGCAATAAGCCTGCATGTGCAGGTATCTTTATTGTAGAGTGATTTGAGTTTCTCAGGGTGTATTCCCAGAAATGAAGTTGCTGGGTCACATGGAAAGTCAATTTCTAGTTCTTTTAGAAATCGCCACACTGCTTTCCATAGAGGCTGAACTGGTCTGCATTCCCACCAACAGTGCAAAAGCATACTTACCCTTTTCTTTACATCCTCGCCAGAATCTGTTGTTTTTTGTTTTATTAATGATGATCATTCTTACTGGAGTTGGGTAATATCTCAATGTGGTTTTGATTTGCATTTCTCTGATGATTGGTGAGGCTGAGCATTTTTTCATGTGTCTATGGGCTGCTCGTATGTCTTCTTCTGATAAGTGTCTATGTCTTTTGCCCACTTTTTAATGGAGCTGTTATTTTTTCCTTTTGGCACATTTGAGTTCCTTGTAGATACTGGATGTTAGGATTTTGTCAGGTATACAATTGACAAATACTATTTTCCCATTCTGTGGACTGTCTTTCCAATCTCTTGATCATTTCATTTGCTTTGCAGAAGTTTTTCAGCTTAATGACGACCTACTTGTCTATCTTATCTCTGATGGCATGGGCTTTTAGTGTTTTGATCAGGAATTTGTTGCCTATTTCAATTTCTGTAGGGGTATTTCCTGCATTTTCTAAGATTCTTATTGATTGAAGTTTTATGTTTAGGTCTTTGATCCATTTACAGTTGATTTTTGTGTATGGTAAGAGGTAGGGGTCCTGTTTCAATCTTCTGCATGTTGTCAGCCAGTTTTCTCAGCACTATACCGAAAAAAGTTCTCTGCCCAGTGGTTGTTTGGGGAGGCTTTGACTGTAAATTGTTATCATGTTTTATATCTCAGTTTCCACACATTCCCTGTTAGTATCTAAATATGTTGCTATGGTTTGGATATTTGACTACTTTAAACATTATGTTGGAGGTAAGGTCTTAATGTTGGAGGTAAGGTCTAATGGGAAATATTTGGGTCAGGGTCATGGGGGCAGATGCATTATGAATGTTTCGGTGCTGCCCTCACAGTAACGAGCGAGTTCTCACTCTTTAGTTACTATGAGAGTTGGTTGCTAAAAAGAGCCTGGCAGCTCTTCTGTCTTTCTTTTGTTTTCTTTCTTGTCATGTGATTTTTGCATATGCCATCTCTTGTACACCTTTCACCATGAATGGAAGCAGTCTGAAACCCTTACCAAATGCCAATGCCAGTGCTGTGCTTCTTGTACAGCTTATAGAATCATGAAACAAATAAGGCTGTCTTAAAAATACATTTTCCAGGCTTAGGTATTCCTTTATAACAACACTAAACAGACGGAGACATCTGGATACTTTTTTGAGTACATTTGAATTCCTTGTAGATCCTGGATGTTAGATTCTTGTCAGGTATACAATCGACAATTTTTTTCTTTTTTCTCATTCTGTGGACTGTCTTCCTGATCTCTTGATCGTTTCATTTGCTTTGCAGAAGCTTTTCAGTTTAATGACTACCTATTTGTCTTGTGCTAATCTGGTTTATCTTACTTATTTTGGAATTTTTAAAAAAGATTCCTTGGAATTTTCTACATAGACAAACATGTAATTGGCAAACAGGGACAGTTTATTTCTTTCTTATTCCCCTGTATTCCTTTTATTTTACTTCCATGACTTTTTTGCTCTGTGTAAAATTTCCAATATTATGAAATAAGAGTGTTGAATAAGAGTAGTAAGAAGAGACATTCATTTTTACTTTTTCTTGATATTAAAGGCAAGCATTCAGTATTTCAGGATGAAGTATAAAGTTCGTTGCTAGTTTTTATTTTTTATTTTTGTAGATGCCCTTTCTTATTTGACCCTTATCATCTGTAGATGGCTTTTATCAATATTCTCCCAGTTTCTAGATTGCTGAGAGTTGTTATCACAAATGGAATTTTAATTCCATAAAGAATTTTTTCTACATCAATTGATATAATCTTGTGTTTTTTCTTCTATAACTTGTTAAAAGTGAATTACTTGATTGATTTTCAGCTATTGAGCCAGTTTTACAGCACTGAAATAAACTACAGTTACTCATATTGTGTAATTTTGTATACATTACTGAATGCTATTTGCTAATATTTTAAAATATTTTTTTCATTTTTATTTATAAGAAATATTGGTTTGTAGGGTTTTTTTTTTTCTTATCGTGTATTGTCTTTGTCTTGTTTTGGTATCAGGTTAATGATAACTTGAATTAGATTATGATAAAGTGTATTAGGAAGTGTTCCTTCTGATTTTATTTCTAGAAGAAATTGTGTAGAATTAGTGTTGATGTCTGTTAAATGTAAAACTCCCTAGGTCTGATTATTTTATTTTGGGATAATTTTTAAAATCATGAATTATATTTCCTGCATAGTTACTGAGCTGTGCAAATTATTTTATATTGAATGAAGTTTGGTACATTGTGTTGTTGGAGGAATTGCTCAATTTTATGTAACTTGCCAGATGCATGTGCACATACTTGTTCATGGATTTTCCTTATAATCATCTTTATGTCTACAAGGTCTGTAATGACTCCCCTGTAGTGAATGCCTAGTGTTTGTTTTCTTTTTATTTTCTTTTTTGTCAATCTTGATACAAGTTTGTCAATTCTGTTGATATTTTCAAGAAAACTGTTTTTTTGTTATTGATTTTGTATATTGTTTTTCCATCTTCATTTGACTTTTGGTGCTTCATTATTTTCTACATTCTGTCCGCTTTAAGTTTATATTGCTCTTCGTTTTCTAAGTTCTGGAAATAAGATGTTAGATTATTGATTTGTATCTTTAAATATTCTTAATAAATATTTTAAAATTATTTTATATTTTAAAGTACAAATAATTGCCAAGGAATACCGCCAAGATAGTGCAAGTACCTACTTCCAGTTCCTCTTATTATTAACATTTTACATTATTAAGGTATATTTTTCACCACTAATAAGCTAATATTGAACAATATCATTAACTAGCATTCATCCAGACTTTCTCAGCACTAATTGTCATCTTTCTCTTCTAGGATCTGATCCAAGATACCATATTATATTTACTTTTCTTTTTTTATTTATAAAAAATTGTATATTTATACTTAAAATTTTTTTTTAAGATGTGAGGTACGTATACAAATGTTTATTATGCAGGTACCCTTGTTGATGAGGAGTGCCCCTCCAACCCCCGACAGATGCAGCCAAAAGGGAACACTTTTACACTGTTGGTGAGTGTATAAACTATTACAGCCTCTGTGGAAAACAGTGTGGTGATTCCTAAAAGATCTATATTTACTTTTCATGTCTACTTAGGCTTCTCTTGATGGCTGTAGTTTGTCAATTTTTTCCTGTGTGAATAATCATGACAATTTTAGAGATTAGGGAAAATATTCCTAATAATATATTTTAGAATTTTTTTTTTTCAGTTTGAATCTGTCCAATGTTTTTCTCATGATTAAAATAGGGTTATGTGTTTTTGAAAGAACACAGAAGTAGATAGAGTGCTATTCGGACATTATATGAAGGGAGTATATTATCCATATGATTTAATACTGTTGACATTTACTTGATAACCTTGCTTGAGGTCGTGTTTCTCAGGTTTCTACACTGTAAATTAATTATTTCCTTCTCCATTTCCAAAGCGCATTCTTTGGAAGAAAGTCACTACAGATAACCCATGTTTGTGGAAAGGGGAGTTATGATCTACCTCTGTAAGGGTGGGGTAGCTGTATAAATTTACTTCTGCATGAGAGGTTTGTTTATTCTCCCTCCTTTATTTTCTTATTAAACAATTTTTATATTAGCATGGACTCATGGAAATTTACTTTATACTTTGAGTTATAATGCAATGCTATTTTATTTACTTTGTTCCTATAAAGTGTTCTACCTTTGGTCATTGGATCATCCTTCATTCAGCTCCTTGTATGCATTGACATAATGCTCATCATTGTGTGTGTGTGTGTTTGTGTGTGTGTAGCACTTTTTTACTTTCTAGCATAACAAAATGGTCCAGGTCCGTCTTGTGTATTTTCTTCACAAGTCTTAAAATCATTCATTTCTCCAAGGAGGTCTGGCTTTTTTTAATTGATGAATAGAATTAGAAGCTAAAGTGCATTCATTGCTGCTAGAATGTTGCTTCTAGCTATTTTAAACTGAAAGATCAAGGAGATATACAAGGAGAGGGTATACTAACTTATGTTAGTATCTACACACACACACACACACACACACACACACACATATTTATGTATATATATATATATATATAAATATTTCCACATGCCAACATCTGTATCACTTTTAATCTAAATATGAGTATATTCTGATGTATAGAAGTCTAGTTCATTATTTTTGAATCATTCTAGACTCCTCTCCTTGCTTGTCTGTTATCTCTCATTTCCACAGTGGGAAACGTGGCTCTTGCCATCTTGTCATACAGTTACTTAATTGTTTAATTCCAGTGTACATATGCAATTGTTAAATATGAAACTGTACTAATAGGAAACTGTTATCAACTAGAGTACAAGGTTTATGTACACTGCATTTGCTTTTAGTTCTACAGATTCTGTTCATGTTCAAAGTTACTTAGATCAGTATCTTTGTCCTACACCTGCTTCAGAGGGGTTTAGTCCATTCATTTGCAATACATTTACATTATTTTGTTCCATTGTCCTTTCCATCCTGCTTTTTCCTAAATTGTTAATCAATTTGCATAAAATAAGGTTTACTCTGTACTGTAAAGTTCTGTGGGTTTTGACAAATGCTTAATGTCTCTACTTATTATTAGCATATTATATAGAAATGTTATTGCATAAAAAACTTTAAAAAAGAAAAGAAAAGTGTGGTGGTTCATCTATAATCCCAGTACTTTGGAAGGCGGAGACAGGATGAATGCCTGAACTCAGGGGTTTGAGACCAGCCAGGGCAACTTGACGAGACCTCGCCTCTACATAGACACATTTTTTAAAAATTAGCCAGCTGTGGGAATGCATGCCTGTAGTTTCAACTACTTGGAAGACTGAGCCAGAAAGATAACCTGAGCCTAACAGTTTGAGGCTGATATAGTCCTGAGGGTGCCACTGCACTCCAGCCAGGGAGACAGAGTGAAAAAACTCCAACTAAGAAACAAACCAAAACAAAAAAAAATCCTTTACTTTAGTAACTCAACCCTCTCTTACCCAAGCCACCACCAATCTTTTTTATTGTTTCTGTAGTTTTGCCTTTCATAGAGTGTCATATAGTTGGAATCATACACTGTGTAGATTTTTCAGAAAGACTTACTTTATAACATGTATTTAAGGTTTCTTAATGTATTTTCATGGTTTGATAGTTTTATTCCTTTTAGTGCTGAATAATATTCCATTGTCTGGATGAAACACAATTTATTAATCTACTCACCTGTTAAAGGAAATATTGCTTGATTCCAGGTTTTGGCAATTTTGAATAAAACTGCTGTAAACATCCATGTGTAGGTTTTGGTGTAGACATAAGTTTTTTTAATCAAATAGGTAAATACCTAGGGGAGAGAAAGCTGCATTCTATTATGGGACTATTTTTACTCTGTATAAATAACTGCTGTACTGTCCTCCAAAGTGTGCCATTTAACATTCCCAGGAGCAATAAAAGAAAGTTTTTGGTGCTATCTTTGCCAGTAATTGATAATGTCAGGTTATTGCATTTCAGTCATTCTAAATAGGGGTGTATAGGTCTCTGATATTTTAAATTTGCAATTCCTTAGGGAAAATGATGGAGAACAACTTTTCATATGTTTATTTTCTATCTGTATGTCTTAGTTGGTGAAATATCTGTTCATAGATTTTTCTTGCTTTTTTTATTTTAATCGACTTGTTTGATGTCTTACTGTTGAGATTTTAAAATAGTTTCTAAATTATAGATACTTTTTTTTTTTTACAAATGGGCAAATATTTTCTTTAAGCCTGTAGTTTGTCTTTACATTCAGTTAAAAGTATCTTTTCAAAGCAGAAAATATTAATATTGATAAAGTTAGCTTATGTTTTATTCCCTGCAGAGATTGAGCTGCTGGTTTTGTATTTAAAAACTCATGACTAAATTTAAAGTAATATATATTTGTCCTCTGTTTTCTTCAGAAATGTTTATACTTTTGTTCTTTTAATATTTTATTTTTTATCCATTCTGATAATCTCTTTCTCTTGAATATTTATTTAGACTCTGCACTTTTAAAGCAATTGCTGATATATTTGGGTTAATATTAATTACGTTTGTTGCCGTTTTCTACTGTGCATAGAGGTTTCTTTTTCTGCCTTCCCTGAGTTTGACTGGATGTTTTATAAAATATCATTTGGTCTCCCTTCTTAGTGTGTTACTTATACTTTTTAATGCATTTTTATAGCAGTTGCACCAGACTTCACATTATGTATTTCAACCTAGTTTGCACCTACCTTTAAATAAAAGATTCTTCTGTGCAGTGTAGTATCTTATATCAGAGTTTCCCTGTTCTGCCTTCTCACAACCCTAGTGATATTATTGTCATTCATGTTACTTATCCATATATTAATAATCACTCAGTGTGTTGGATTGGAGGTATTACCACTTTAACCAGTTCTGTTATAGATCAATCAAGAACAATAAAATCAAAAGATTTTATCTTACCTTAACTTATCCATTCTTTAACATTCTTCCTTCCTTTTTACAGATCCCCACTTCTGACCTACATAATTTTCCTCTCCTCAAAGAAACTCATTTATCATCTCTTGCAGGGCAGATCTGCTGGCATTGAATTCCTTCAATTTTGTTTGTCCAAGCAAGTTTTTATTTTTTCCTTTCTTGTGAATGATAATTTTATTGTATACAAATTGGGTTGGTACTTTTTTTTCTTTTAAACTTTTACATATTTCACTCCATTATCTTGTGTTTCTAGTTCCTGATGAGAACTCTTCTATTATTCAAATTCTTATTCTTCAAAATGTAATATGTTTTATTCTTCTTGAGCTTCTTTCAATATTTTCCCTTTGACTCTGGTTTTCCAAAGTTCGAATATGGTATGTCTTAATGCAAGTCATTTGGGATACTATGTGACAAGATTCCAGATTTTACTTAAACCTTCTGTTTCAGCAGGCTTCCTCTAAAAGTGCTGTGGCAGCTAAAAGGAAAGGGTAATTTCCAAGTAGAATGAGAATTACAGGTCCCTCACTTGACCAGTGTGTCATTTCACAGAGAAAAGACTCTTCATGACTGCAGGTCAGAAGTGGGAGTTCTGCATTACCCCTAGGCTTCCACAGAGACATTCTATTTGAGAGTACTAGGACTGTCTGATTTCCGCTGACCACCTGACCTCCTCCGACACCATTGACAGGGAGGCAGATTGGGCTCTTCACTCCTGCCAAGTGGTGATAGAAATTTAGGCTTTCCCCCGTTGTCTCCACTGATTCCAACTGGCAGGAATGTGGAACTTGCTTCCATTCTTGGCTCTCTCTGACATCAGCTTCACTGGGGATTGAGACATGCCCATTAAGGGTCTTTGCTGGCAGGAGCAGAGGCAAAAAACAGTCTCTTCTGTCATGTTTGAGTGGAGTAAAGTGGCTATTGCTCCAAAGTCTTCTGTCTTCCTCAGCTGTGCCTTTACAGCAAACTTTTGCTGGAATTTCCAGGTGTCTGGCTTCTTTATCACCAATTCTGGAATGTATGATCAACAAGCCTTCCCTTTAACCCCCCCACACAAACTAAACAAAAACCAGGACACTCACTGCCATATAGTTTTTTTAAAGAACTGCATGCTCAAGGTAATTAGTCAATATGCCTTCCTCTTTCCACATTTAAAGTCTTGTGTTTGTTTTGTATGTAATACCCATGCTTTTTAGTTGTACTCAGTGGGATGAACATGGAGAATTATTTGTACTATATATGTATATATGGTATTTAGTAAAATGTGTGTTATATACTGTGCCCTCAGTACAATTAGCAACTATGAATGCATGTATATGTGTGTTTGTGTGTACACATATATAAAATTGAGCCCACTACTATTAACAAGGCATTGCTTCATTAATTGGCTAGTTTAATGCTTCTGATGGCTTGAGATCTCTGTATAAAGGATAAGTTTCCTTGCTTACTGATAAGGAGAAAGACATTTACAGGAATATTTTATTTAAATATAGTTATTGCTTTTTGTAAAAGGAAGATCTAAGTCAATATTACTAATGTTCAGAAATATTTGTTATTTCCTAGAACATCTGTGTAAATAGTGATACTATCAGAAGTCAGGTTATTTTATATTTCATTCTATTAAATTATCAATTTTCTCTCTGCTGCATGTAGATATCTAAAGCACAGTTTAGAAAATGTACAAAAATAGATTTGATTACAGTTTGGAAATGTTATTATTTATAGAAAGTCATGTCACTTTTTTTTTTATTGGTTATGGATAGTGAACGGCAAAGAGTTTAGGCTGTTTTATTTTCTTCTAGTATTCATGCTGTATTTTTGGTAGTCTGAATTGCTTTTCTAAAAAAGACAATAGAACTTGATTTTTTAACGGTTAAAACAACTTTAAGATGTGTTAAAAAAAAACGTTCTTTTAATTTCCATCTTACATGTACTAAATATTTCCTTGTCATAAGGCAATATAAATGATTCAATTCTGAAAATTCATGATGAGTTTCAAGTGACACTTTTTAATCATACTCAATATGATTCAAAAAAAATTTTAAATGACAAAAAGCTGAGTGTTTATTCTGATAATGTCTATTTTAATGCATCATACTGTAGCTTACAAGCATTTTCATGACCCATACTCCATAACAAATTGCATGAGTACCATAAAAGCAACACATGGGTTAAGGGCAACCCAATTAAGATATTCCTATTGACAGCACACCATTGAATTTGAATGCAGCCTTAGAAACACAGGTGTTGAGCTGTCAACATTATGCATTTTTGGTTGATTACTGCTTTACAATGTCATTGTATAAGAAATATCTCCAGACAGGCAATTGCCTTATGAGATTGCTCTAGATTCACAAGTGAATAATACTTTTTAAAATGCTTAGTAGCTGTAACTCTCTATATGCCAGAATTGTCATTCTAACAATTTCTTCAAGGATTATTGGCTACTCCAGTCTGCAGTATGTTTCCAGAAGAGCATATTGATGTGCACATACAACTCCCTCCTATGTTAAAATGAAGAAGCTGTGCCCTTGAAAATTGTGCATTGATTATCTAATTTTCCTCCTTCCCTTAAAGCATTATCTCTTTGTGTTTCATTTGTAGTGCTATTTTTCTTGCCCAGAAACATGGACTTCATTTAGTACATTTCCTAAAACTAATTGATGGACTGAGTGATTTTCTGTGGATCCAATTGTCAGGTTTCATTCACTCATGAGCGGCACAGACCTGTTTGCCTGCTAGTTCAGTAATATTCTCATCACATGTAACTGACTCTGCTAACAAAGGTTCCAAGGCGTCATCTAACTCCTTGTTGACTTTTTTCTATGCCATTTTCTGAGATTTCTGCTCTGGTTAATATCCTCCTTTTGACTTTATACTTCCCCACGTTTCTTCTTTAATTGCTATCTCTTTGCATGTATTTAGAAAAATCTACATTGTGAGTCAAATAAGTTGATCATTTTCTCAAATTTTGAATTCCTAACCAAAATCACCCAACTGTCCCTCTGACATATAATTCTTAGCAGATCAAATATCCAAATACTTTGCATTACAGTTTCATATTTCATAAACTTTGTAAGGAGTGTCTCTCTTTTAGCTTTCCATTCTCAGCACTTCATGCACTTTCACATTGTTTAGTGCTCTCTGTTTAATGTTCCAAAAACACTGGCTATGTTTTAAGAATTTTGTTTTAATATTTTTCACTTTATTTTTAATCCCATATGCTCTAAACTTGACTAGACCTTTGAGACCCAAACTAGCATTATTCCAACCATAGATAAGTAGTATTACATTAGGTTTAGTTATATTGTGGTTTTAAAGTCCAAAGTCAACAAAGTCTTATTTCTTGCTTAAGCTGCAAACCCTTAGTAAATTGACTGCAGTTCTCTTTTGTCTTCTTAATTAAGAGTCATCAGTATCTACTTTTTGCTTTTTCATAAGTTTTTTTTTCTCTCTCCACATAGAAAAATAAAACACCTTTTCACTTTTTCTCTCCAAGCCTTATAGACATTTCTATTTTAACAATCTTTTTCCTGCTAATATTCTGTGACTATCTCCAATGACTCAATCCCTCCTACTCTTTTAGCAATTATTTTATGTATAATCCTTCCTGATAAAGTTCACATTATATTCTCTAGTGTAATATGCTTAAAAGCATGTGTCTGTGCATATTCTTTGAATTCTAAGAGCAGAGGAATTAATCCAGAAATTTAGTTTGCATTACATCAGAATCTAATATTGGTTTCTGAACAAATCATATGAATTTGTGCATTTGGAATCATTGATGGGAAAACATTTGATCTCTTAGAGAAAATAATTTAGTAATATTTGATTATGTGTAGTGACCACAGTCAATGAGGCAGAGAAAATTAAATGAGGCCAAATACAAATACAAAGAAAGAATACAGCTATTCTTATACAAGAGTTCTGACAATTAAATTCATGAACTGGTTTGAGGAAAAGTGCTGTATACCTCATTGCTGAATATCACTATAGTCACCTTCGAAGGATTCCCCTTGGGAAACTATGCATCTATTCCAGTGCCTATTATATCCATCAAAGCAATTTTGAAGCTCTGTTTCTGAAATGACCGTTAAAGGTGTCATCATATTAACCTCGAATCCTGAATGTCATCAAAATGTCTTCCTTTCAATACTTTCTTTATCTTTGGGTAAAGAAAAACGTCACTGGAAGTCAGATTAGGTTAGTAGGGAGGGTGTTCCAATACGGTTATTTCTTTACTGGCTGAAAACTCCCTCACAGACAGAGCTGTATGAGCTGTTGCATTTTCCTGATGCAAGAGTGACTTTGGAACCATTTTCGCACAAACCATTCTCATGCCAAGATTTTCAGTTAAGATTTTTCAAACTATTACTCTATCAATGTTTATTTTGTCTGCCATGCTTCTGACAGTCACCCGATGATTTTGACACACAATTTTGACGAATTTTTGCAATGTTTTCATCAGTTCTGCTCAATACTGGTTGTTCTGGCCTCTCTTCATCAGTGACACTTTTTCTCCCCTGAGAAAAACATTTAACTCAACTGTACACTGTCGTTTTCCTCATGACATTATTCCCATACACTTGGACCAACATGTTCCTGATTTCATTTCCACTCTTTCCAAGTTTAATAAGAAAATTAATATTTTTTCATTGCTCTAATTCAAGATCCAACATTCTCTCAATGGCACACAAAAACATGCAGCAACAATAATGAACACCACTCAAGAAGCACCACCACATGTCAACACGAGCACAGCTATGAAACACTGATATACCAAGGTTATGAAACCTTACTGAGTTGTTTGTACAGTGCTGCCTACGTAAGTACACAGTGGCAAGTTTGTGAATTTAACTGTCAGTCCCATACGATGACAGCCCTAACAGCCATTCCAGAAAGAGTTCCAAAATTGCCAGAAAGAGTTCCAAAATTGCTTTGATGGGTGGACTAAGCACTGGTGTCGATGCATAGCTTCCCAAGGACAGTACTTTGAAGGTGACTGTAGTGATATTTAGCAATGAGGTATTTAGCACTTTTTCAAGGGTGAGTTGGCAAACTTAATTGTCAGAACTTATATTTAAAATTACTAACTATATATGTTAGCAGTGTTTAAGAGTATTTTTATCCTTAATGCCTTGATGTCCTGATCATTGCATTTACTATTTGTATTTTGACAATTTTATGTTATCAAAGCGAATATAGTTCTGCTTCCTTCTTAAGCTGGGTTGTAATTATGTTAGCATTTATGTTTACTCATTGGTTCTTACCTTTTTCTGGTTCCCATGATTAGATTAAATCTTAAATATAGTTGCAATTTTTAAAATATATATGAGTAATTATTTTGTTATATTTATCCTGTATACTAAACTATGAAAGCTATAAGGGCAAAGATATATCAATATTTGGCTGTCATTACATTACCAGAGCACACAGTAGCTTCTTGGAAAATATTTTTTATTTAATTAATACAAAATATTTTTGAAAGTATCATTTTGTAGCTATCAATCTTATAAGGGGTAAATTATATATATATATATATATATATATGATCCAGAAACATTTACCCTCTAAGTGAAAGAATATTTCCAATAATTTGAGGAGAATTAAACATTTTTCTATTTAAACTTTTCTATGTACGTCCTTCTTGTCAGATTAATTTTAGCCCCAATGCACATTAATAAAAGGACTAGCACATATATTTTTATATATAACTATTGCTATACATACTAAGACCCTTTCAGTAGCAAATGATATCAAATCAAACTCAAGCAATAGAATAAAATTTACTGAATTATTAAACTAGGAAGTACAGTAATAAGAGTTACTTTAGTAACAACTATAAACAAGGGTACAAACAATATGAATGTGATCTGAAATTTAATATCTATCATTTATCTACTAATCTATGTAATCTTTATAATCTATTCTCTCACTGTCTCCCTCTCCCACAACAACTGGCTTTATTCTCAGACAAGCTGTTTCAGAGTGATATAAAAGACGGCAGATGACCCTGGCAACTGCCATCTCACATCTTTCTTATTCAGCAATGAAAGATCAATAAAGTATCTCTTTCGAGATAGCATTTGCAAAATTCTGTGGTAAAAAAATTTTTTTTAAGTCCGCGATGTTGCTCCAGACTCTAATTCAAATCACTGAAGTGATTGGGCTGAGTCTTGGGGCTACAGGGTGAGAACAGCCCCACTTAAACAAGGATTCAGAATGGGAGAGAAGTGGTTTCCAAAATTGTTGCTAAGGAAGCAAAACTGTGATTACTGCAACAGATATGGTAGGCAGGATGAGGGGTGGTTTCCTTCCTAGTTCTGAGTGGTTTCATCCTGATTCTAAGTGGGACCTAACAATTACTTGTCTTTCATACGCTTGGTGAGAACAATGCTGTCTTAAATTTCTCATTTTACTTTTGTCAGTCTTTGAAATGTTTTTATTTTAAAATATCTTTGTTTCTTTCTCAGCAACAGAACTAAGATTCAGCTACACTTTTTACTTAAAATCCTTTGAATCCAAATTAGGATTTGGAGAGTAGTTTTCTGTAAAGTACACAATTGACTTATAGCTTTTATCTCTGCTTTCCTATGCACATTTCCCTGAAGTGCTTACTTATGTGTACATTAATTTCTTACCTAGAGTTGATAACTTAAACTACTGATTGGCTCTTACATTAAAAAGCCATATTATTCTACTTCTTTTTATAAAAATAAAGCATAACTTGGAACAAATTATAACGTATTTGTAGCTATTTTACTTCATTAATCTTTGATTTACTTTTGTTAATCAATCAGTATATGTATTTTTAAAATATCAAAAATATGGAAACAAGTGCTGTGGGGGATAAAAAGGAATACATTTGTCTTTTTAGGGACATGTGATGTAGTTGAAAGAATAGCCATAATAACATTATCAAAAAACAATCCTGCAAATGCAAACCAGCTTGTGATCAGGGAGACACAGATCATAAATCTTACAGGACTTCATGTCATTATGAGAGAGGGCTTTCTGGGAGGTTTACATGAAGTAGAATCTTAAAAAATGAATTAAATTGTAGAAGATAGTGAGCAAAAGGGGGAAAATTCCCACAGGTTTGCATGTTTCTTATCAAGATGATAAAGGTCTTGCTATGGATAAATTTATCTTGACGATAACAGGAAATATTCATCTGGTTGACTTTGTTTTTCTTAGCTGATCTGGCAGAGTTGATGTGCTGATCACCAAATGAGTCCAATGATTCGGGTTGAAGAACAATAGCACAAAAGTGGTTAAAAAACTATCTTCTTCATTTGAGAACTGTATAGAGTCAACAAACATGACCTTGAATTTATTCAATTCTATGTACTATAGTCGGTTTATATTATGTGTTAGCAATGATGATGATAAAAATACTAGCCAATATTTAATTTTTAATAATTATAAAACATTTTTAAACTTTTTTTTACTTTAAAGATGCAAAAATGTATAATGTTTTCATTAGAATATTGATTCTAATATGCTTTCATGTTCTATAATATCTTAATTTTCATTGTATAACTTTAATTATTAAAATAAATATATTTCCATATCTATTTTAGTAAAATTATTCCATATTTTGGCTATAGCACAGAAGTTGCCCAATCTTCACAATTAAAATAAAAACACTAGATTTCTCTTTAACCTTTGATTTTGAGAGTTAGAGTATTTTTGGTCTCCTAACTGATATAAACAGGCAATGAACTGCTAAATTTTTAGTTTAATTTTCAAATCTATTAATATTTTACAACAGTGAGTGCCACATTTCAAAGATAATTGATTGTAGTCATTTCTAGAGTCCAGTGTGATTTTGCAAAATAATACATATTTTCCAATAGTATATATAACATAAAAGTTCATAGAAGCATTAAAAATTGTAGTTTATAATTTCTTTAAAGATCTTGCCATAAAATTTATCACATAGAATTAAATTGTTACACTGGTAAACTTACATGTCAAAATATAGCAAGCGTATCTAACAAAATGCATTAACTAATCCTTTAAATTTCATACTTTTTGATTGAATGACTTTGTGGTGATTTCATATAAAATAAATTATTTATTGAGACAGAAGATGCATATTTTTTGTTCTGTATGGAGGAACTTCTTATTGTCTTAGTCTCCTATAAGTTAATCATAGTTTTCCCTTTGAAAAGAACACTAGTAAATAACCTTATATTTTTGTAAGACACATATAATTTGTACATATGTGTTTATATAAATGTGTCATCTTCCAAAAAAATAATATAAGCAAGTATAATTACCTTGCTGGTCTTATCACTTATTAAGTATGATTTTTCACATGTTATATAGCCTCTTTGACTAATATTTATTCACCTACGAAATGGAATTAAGAAAAACACCTAATCCCCTTCTCCTATAAGAATAAAATAACATATATCAGTACACTGATGAAAAAGTTTGGGACACATATGTGCTCTATATGTTTAGATGTTACTTAATAATCTATAGTAGTGCGTGTGGTAGTTTTTATTTTAATATACTTGTTTCATAGAGATTGTAATTGGACTACAAATAATTTTCCTAAAAACTATATTTCCTGGTAATAAGAACAAGGTATAACTTCCTTACATGTCCATGGTCAGTTCTTTGATTTGTAAACTAACTAATGACACCATCTGTGTCTTGAACACCAGAATTTTCTTCTGAAATTTACTGTGTTGATACTGGATAAGCTTCATACCATTTAGGCTGTTAGAACCAATGAGATCATAGCTAAAATAAAAAATATTTTGATTATTATTTAAATGATTCATTATGTATTTAAATGAATTGCTAAATTTGGGGGTTAATTTTCAAATCTATTAATTATTTATATATTGTACAGGGGGTACCAAAAAAAGTAGACACATTTTAAACGATGTTGTCTGTGTATTACTTTTTGTAGCTGAATTGAGTTACATAGTGTAGTATGATGTTCACTCAAAAGATGGCATTAATTAAATAAATGTAGCATCACAGTGTGACAGGCAGGAAAGTCAAAGAAAATGATAGAAGTACGGTTGTCACTTGAGGAGCGCAAGCCCCTTTTGAAGTGATATTTAAAATTTGAGAGCATTATGGAAGAACAACAACAATGGAGGCATGAGTATGTAATAGAACCTCTGACATATCTGACAATTGCACACATTAGTGATAAGTTTGAGACGCATGATATTGTATGTGATGTGCACAAGGGAATTCAGGAGGCCTCACACAGCAACGAGTTCTGCAGTAGTTTGTTATAACAGAAGTATCTGGACGCGGATGGTAACTATTTTGAGCACCTCTTGTAAATGCAGAAGTCAAAGGTGACTTGTATCACCTTTTGTTATTGGTATATATTATTTCAATTTTAATACAGTATTTTCCTTTCTTAAAATGGGTACACTTTTTTGCACACTCTGTATATATAATTACATATTAATTATATATGCTATTATAAAATATATATTAAAAATCACACTGGACTATAAAAATGTCTATAATCAATTATCTTAGAAATGCAATATTCATTATCTTATAAAATAATTAGCAAATTTGAAAATTAAACAAAAAATTAGCAGTTCACTTATGGCATTTAAATGATTTAAATGATTTGTTATATATATTTATTAAAGAATGTATAATTTTTTTTACAAATAATTTTTAAAGATTTTTCTAATATACTTCCCCATAAATTTTATGCAACTGTGTCTATTAATGCCAAGAAATATTTATCTACATTATATCTGGACATAATGTTACTGAATGATCCTTGAAGAAGAAAAATTTAGGAAACATGACTACAAATTAAGATGAAATATGAAAAATAAAGGAAACTCTACTATTGATGCCACAACACAAATTATTCTCTTAAAATCTTGAAGTATTTCTAGAGCCATCTGTAATATGGACAACACTTGAGGAGAAGGTTTATGTGATCCTGAGTTTGCCCTGAAACAAGTGAAAATGTATTCCTTCTTCCCATTTAACTTTTCATCTCACTATCAACATTCACCATCTTTATATATCAAGAGGAGGTTAACATTCTGCTTGGCTTGACTTAATCAGATTTTTTTTTCCGCTTCTAGGACTTGAGTCCCCTTCTTAGAGCATTTACTTTGGATAACATATAACTGCAAATTCTTTTTCTGCCCCATTGAGATGTAAATCTTTTAAAAAATCTCTTGCAAGTTTTAGACACAGGGCATGTCTTTCTCAGTGACCTGGGGGCCATCTCTTTGAAATTTAGCTTTCAGGGAAAATAATGTCTCTATTCCCCAGTCTCTGTGAGGTTAATGTCTACCTTTAGTGGGTACCTTGCCCAGATTGTAATATTCCCTCCTATGATGGAGGTAGAAGAAAATTTACTTTTTCTTTAACTAAGGCCGGTTGGGAAACACAGATGACCAATGATTCCTCCTCATCCCAGCTTTTAAAAATTTTCCAGCTCTTTTTCAGGAAGCTGTGCTCAAACTGAGATCTAGCCCCCCCTTCCTTTTCCAATAATCTTGAATAAAAATTTTCTTTGGCAGGGCTCGGTGGCTCAGCCCGTAATCCCGCGCCTTGGGAGGCTGAGGTGAGTGGATTGCCTAAGCCCGCGGGTTCGAGACCCGCCTGGGCAAGCGAGACCTCATCTTTACAATAAATAAAAAAATTAGCCGGGCGTGGTAGCGCACGCCTGTAGTTCCAGCT